>JACEIK010002065.1:138759-150659 GCA_018107945.1 Datura stramonium | reverse complement strand
TCTTACTGCTACAAAGTGCAATTGTAATGTATTTTTTATATATTTTTTTTTATCTATGAACGGTGAAGTTGGATGGTCAGAAAATTGAAGTGGCTGCAATGCCAGACCCTTATTTCCAATGAAGCACTTATTTTCATAAGAAATATCCAAGAGTAAAAACTCTGCTCTAGTGGGTTGTTGGAATATTTCAATGAATTTTCAGCCTATTTTAATGCATTTTAAATTGAGATTCGGGTCAAACTATCTCACATTCAAAGTACCCAAAACCAAATGAAGGATGAACCAATATCCACATTCTCCATATCTCCTTCATTGTCTCTGGATAGCTTATTTTAAAGCTAACATTTCTCTAATTTTCATCTACATACAGATTTATCATTTCCATGTTCTCATTTGTTATTGCTTACGGTTTCCATTCTGTTCATACGGTTAAAATCTGTTAAGTCTATATATATATATGTGCGTGTGTGTATACATAGATACATGTTGATTAAATTTTTTTGTGAAAAATTTGCTAAATCATTTTCTGTTATCATTTGAAAGTGATGAACAAATTGAAGAAGGGGATGAAAGCAGTGAAGACTTGACCTAGAAGGGGATGAAAGTAGTGAAGACCTGACCTAGGATGACTGGTCTGATTTTGTTGAAACCTTACATATGCGTGTTCTAGAGATCCTTTATTTTTGAACGTTGAAAACTTGTGCGTTTCACTTTTTTGAATGCTCAAACATTATTTGTATATTTTGCTTTTATGAATATTACTAACCATGGATCAAGGATTATAATTTTGGTAGTGAATATATAATTTCTTCTCATGATCGATTTATGTATAATTTATGTTATTTTTTATAAAATCGTTGCAATATCTCTATAATATATCTAACAGTAGACCAATATTATTAATTGCAATAGGTTAATAACAACTGTTGCAATAGCCTAATAACAATCATTACAATATCATAGTAATAACCGATGCAATAGCAAATAACTGTCTCATTAGCGCTATAATAACCGTAGATATAGCCATGGAATAGGAGTTACAGTAGTTGAAAATTGTAGCGTTAGCTCAAAAAACCATTACAATAGATTGAAGTGGTTGTTGAATGAATAGAAATAACCATTGCAATAGCATACCAATAATCATTTCATAGTACTCTATTGCGACGGTTTATAGCCGTTCTAGTAGAGGAGTAATCTTTGCAATATCTCGAAGGAAAAACCATCGCCATAGAGGCCTCTAATGCGACAGTTAGATGAACCTTCCCAAGTAACTGTTGCAATAGATACTGCAACACGATCTACTATAGCGGTTGACTAAACTATTGCCATAGAGCAACAACAACAAATTAACAATCTAAAGCATCGGTATCTAAACAGTTTTCATAGATCAAATTTCTAGTAGTGACATGAGATCATGAAAGAAAGAAACATTTCCTAAACGTCTCGTAGCCTTTTCGTCATATGTGTGGCGTGCTTCACACCCATGAAAAAGACTCTACTTAATACGGCTTTCAGACATCCTAAGACACTTCAAACCTATTGCTCTGATACCAAGTTTGTCACGACCAAAACATAGGTCCCGATCGAGACATGGGACAAGGAACCTCGAGGGACTCTGAGTCAACCCATGGCATGAACATTCAACTAACTCAATCAATAAAAACGGAAGTTTCAACATACATAATATAGTAGAAGTCTACACATGACATAAGATCTGAAATACATTACATGCGTTTAAAGCTGAATATACGCTATGTACGAGAAAACCTCTATCACTGATGAGTTGATGGGACAAGACCCCAACTAACTCTCTAAAACTGAAACTGAAATACACCAACATATCTGAATCAAAGAGGGGCCCTCGACAGATGAGGACTCACCATTAGAGACTGATGCTACTACAAAGGCTGGCTAGGGTCGAGGCTGAATCTGGGTACCGGAGCTTGTATCATGAAATGATATAGCAAAGAGTATGCGGTCAGTACGTGGAATGTACCGAGTATGCAAGGTAAGTAAAATGGACATTTAAAATACATAAAAGTGCATAAGAGTAGGACAACATGATCATAACATAAATGTGATAATGCAACATAAGGCTTAAGGTTTCAAAACATTCGTAAATCATTCATAATCATGCTCACGAGAGAAAAGCTTTATTAAACATGACTTGAGCCAAAATATATAATCATATTCATAATCATACATAAATCATGAGGAACAGTGGGAGATTCTTATAATCGACATACCCCATATGAGCACATATAAAGCCCGACATGTAAGCCCCTAGTAGGGAGGGTGTTCGTACCTTGCCAAGGGTAGAACCATGAAAGGCGTGATATCATTCATGAAAGGCCCATTTGGGGCAAAAGGGGAAAGTATCAAGGGAGGTCCCATCATGACCTATGGTGGCACGTAGTTCTGAGATTCGAAGCAAAAGATGGGCTCCCAACCTACTCGGTGTTAAATACTACCCCCAAAATATATATAGTGCTCCTAGGATAATATACATGAGATTCATGGGCTATTTAAATCATGATAATCATAAGCATGCATGTAAATATGTGAACTAGCCATGAAGATGAGGCTTGTAAGTCGGCCATAATCATAAATCGTAACTCATGAGGTTCATTCATACTTGTAAAACATGTATATACTTAGTAATCATAAATTCATGATGAAAACTTGAGTAAATCCATATCATAGATCATAAATCATGATGGGCTAAAGAACATCAAAATAAAGGTAAAATCATAACTCAATTTACCATAAAACGTGCATGATTGGGCATAATTTAATAGAAATTTAAATCAATAAATTTATAATGGAATTAGTTGTAAAATCTTCCCATGATTCATAAAATATGATGTAAAACATGAGAAGTAATAACCCATAGATAGATCAGCAGGATTTCATAAGATTTAGGATAAAACCCCATAAGATTTTTAAATCAAACTTCATAAATTAGGAGAGATTGGGCATGGGTGTGAACAAAAACACCCCCTCATAGCCCTACATACCTGAGAGACTTGGATTCTATCACTTCCTTAATTTCCCAAGAGGAATTGAAGAACAATTGATGAAGAACCTTGGGGTTTTATGCTTGATCACCCTCTACACTTTACAATTTTGCATGCATGAGTTTTTAATAGGTTAGAATGACTTAACCTATCTTAATACACCCTGAAAGTAGCTTTAAGCAACGTAGTATATGGCCCTAGGTCTTAGGAATGATGATAATACCTTTAATAAATTTGCAGTTAAAAACTGTCTGCCAGTCCCAACGAGGGACTGGATGAGTCGTCGTCACACGAGATGAGTCGTACCATCAGTCGTCATGTGCATTGTCCATTTTCTTCAAAGGGGTCCCCACGAGGGACCTAACGAATCGTGGTTGGTGACCACGACTCGTTGTCACCTCTCGTGGTCTCCACTGCCCAAAACTATAGTCCCTTGACTAATCCTGACCATGACCATCCCAACGAATCGTGGTGTCTGACCACGACTCATGGGGTCTAACCGTAGGGTACACTGCCACTAAAACTTCCCCTTTCAATTTCCCTTGGCCACGACTGACTCAACGAGTCATGGGGTCTAACCACGAATCGTGGTCAAGCCCGTGGTATCTTCAAAACACAAGTTCCAGAATTTAAGACAACTCCTCATCACGAGTCACCTAACAACTCGTGGTCACCCCCACGGGTCACAAAATGACTCGTTCTATGACCTGCTGCAGATTTTCCAGTTTTCTCCATTTCAACTCCTGGGTCTGATCTTTGGGCTTTCGAGGTATTACACAAACACCCAGATGGAAGACAAGAAGCTGCTAGAGCCCCTGGGAGAGATGATGAATATTGACACACTAGCAGCCATCCTGATAAACTATGAAGCAGATGGAGTACCGGGGTACACCGAGCTGGTAAATGCCCTAGAAGGAATAATTATGGTCATAAAATATCTGGAAAAGGGATTGAGGTGGACAAGGAGAAAATTGAAGTTATAGTAGGATTGCCACCACCTATTTCTGTAAAAGGGGTCAGAAGCTTTTTTTGGGCATACATGATTCAATAGGAGGTTCATCAAGGAATTTTTAAAGATTGCACAGCCATTGTGCAAATTGCTTGAGAAAGAGGTGAAGTTCGTATTTGATGAGGCATATCTAAAGGCCTTTGAGTGCTTGAAAGAGAAACTCATCACTGCTCCTAGTATTATAGCTCCAGATTGGTCTCTTCCGTTTGAAGTGATGTGTGACGCTAGTGGGGTCGCTCTCGGTGCTACCTTGGGCCAATGGAGAGCAAAGATTTTCCAGCCTATCTATTATTCTAGTAAAACACTCAACACATCCCAAAAGAACTACGCTTTCACGGAACAAGAACTGCTAGAAATGGTCTTTGCATTCGAAAAGTTTCAAGCATACTTGCTTGGAACTAAGGTGATCGTCCATATAGTCCATGCTGCTTTGAGGTACATGATGTCTAAAAAGGATGCTAAACCCAGGTTGATCAGGTGGGTGTTGTTTCTCCAAGAATTCGAGTTTGAGGTGAAAGACCGGAAAGGAACTGAAAATCAGGTAGTTGATCACCTATCTAGACTAGAGTCTGAGGCTAGAGAAAGAGAGGAGATTGATATCGATGATGCTTTCCCAAACCAGCAAGTACTAGCTGCATCTCAAGACTTGACTCCCTGGTGAGCTGACTTTGCAAATTATTTAGTCAGCGACATGATCCCAACAGACATGACTACCCAAAAAAAGAAGAAGTTCTTATCCGATACTCGATGATACTATTGGGATGAACCATACTTATTTCACATTTGTGTAGATGGGATCATTTGGAAGTGTGTGCCAGAGGTAGAAATGTTGAGAATTTTGGAGGCTTGTCACTCATCCCCAATTTGGGGTCATCATAGTGGTATTCGAACTGCACACAAAATCTTGCAATGCGGGTATTACTGGCCCTCTATTCACCAAGATGCCTATGATTATGCCAAGTCATGTGATCAGTGCCAAAGGAAGGGTGGCATTACTCGCAAATATGAGTTACCATTGACCCCTATGCTGGAAATTGAGTTATTTTATGTATGGGGTATCGACTTCATGGGCCCATTTGTTAGCTCGTATGGGATGAAATACATCTTGGTGGTGGCGGATTACGTCTAAAAATGGGTGGAGTCTATTGCACTACCTAACAATGAAGGCAAAAGTGTCACAACATTTCCGCGGAAGCATATATTCCCTAGATTTAGCACTCCCATAGCAATAATCAGTGATGGTGGATCACACTTTTGTAACCGTCTCTTTAGAACCCTTCTGGAGAAATATGGCGTCAAGTATAAGGTGACAACACCTTACCATCCTCAGTCAAGTGGGTAGGTGTAAGTTTCAAATAGGGAGATAAAGACCATTCTGGCTAAGACAGTGAATACTAACTAGACAGATTGGTCTTGGAAGCTCGATGATGCGCTATGGGCCTATCGAACAGCTTATAAGACCCCCATTGGTTCATCTCCATATCGCCTGGTCTATGGAAAATCATGTCATCTTCCAGTTGAGTTAGAGCATAAGGCATTATGGGCTCTAAAAAAGATGAACTTAAATTGGAATGAAGCAACCAAGTTGAGGCTTGACCAGCTTAATGAGTTAGATGAATTCCAACTTCGAGCTTATGAGAGTGCATGATTTATAAAAAAAAAAATGAAGATCTATCATGATAAGAAAATTGTAAAGAGGGAGTTCAACACTGGTGATTTGGTCCTACCGTCCAACTCAAGGCTTTGTTTGCATCCTGGAAAATTGAAATCTAGGTGGATGGGACCATATAAAATGGAGAATGTGTCCCCGTATAGTGTAGTGGAACTTGAGAATAAAGATGGAAAAAGGTTTAAGGTGAACGGGCAAAGGATAAAGCTATATCTGGGAGACACTGAGGAAACAAGAGGAATTGAGGCGGTGTACCTTGATGATGCCTGAAGAATCATGAAAGTTACGTCATGCTGTGACGTTAAATCAGGCGCTGCATGGGAGTAGGGGTGGTCGTTTGGTTCTTCAATTTGGTTTTATTAAAGTTCTATTCCGTTCTTTGGTTTTTGATTTTGAAAAAATGTGCACCATATACCGAACCAAACTCAGTTCGGTTCGGTTTTTTAAACTTCAGTTCGGTGCTTTTAAAACAGTTTTTTAGTGCAAGTGAGAAATAAAATTATCAAAATATTTGACATGAAATAAATATGTTCAATAATGCTTTTTCTTATAACTTCTACAACAATCAATAACTTAGCACATTAATTTAAAACATTACAAATAAAATATAATTGAAACTTAGAAACTAACTACTATCTAACACCAAACAATTAACATTTATTGATTTATGGGACTGGTAGTATATCGTATTAGACTATAAGTTAAGCGATGAGACAAACTTTTAAGTTAAACTTAAATGTTGGGTTAGGTTGGGACTTGGGTATTTGACTATTTTTTGGTTAAATGTAAATCTAAAATGAAGGCCCAAACCCCAAATGAGTTGGGTTTTAAATCTTAAATATAAATATCATTTTAAAATATCATTAATAAAACACCGGTTCTTCAGTGCACCGAAGAACGGTGACTCTCATACCGAACACCGAACCGAAAGACTGAACTTTCCGAAAAAAAATGAACACCAAATTGAAGAACTGAAGAATCAAATTAATTCGGTTCGATTTGGTTTTTTAGTTCTTCGGTATTTATGCCCACCCTTATATGGGAGGCAACCCATGGATGGTGAAGTTTAAGTATGTCACGACTCGAGTCTGCACCCTGGACAGGGCACGGTACTTGGAGTCACAAGTGACCCAAAGCGAACCCATGGTATATTATCACACTGGTAACTAAGTAAGCATACGCGGAAGCTGGGTAACAATAAATATCCAAATAAAACTATTTTGGAAATAGTAAACATAACTATACTGAACACTGAATATCTGTGTCTGAAAGCCAAATACTATCTGACGAGTTACTGGGACACGCCCCCAGCTAACTCTAAAATATGTCTAAATAAAGAACTAACTGAAAAGAAAACATCATCCTCAGAAGATGAGGATACCAAATAATGCTGTTGTTGAATCGTCGGAGGGAAACTACTGACAATGCTGAGACGGAGAATCTATGCCTGTATCATAATATGATACATCATAGAAAGTATGCGTTAGTACTTTGAATGTACTGAGTAAGTGAGATATACAATAAGAATAGGAAATAAGTAATTGAACTGATAACATGAAATGACCAACCGATACTGAATAGTAATAAAAGCTGAGCTATAAATGTGATATGGTTAATAATGACCCTGACTGACAATCATAAACATGTATTGAAACTGAGTGTTGAACTGAGCTAAACTGAGACTGAACAGAACTGAACTTTACTAACAAGTGGGAGAGTCTTAACTGACTTATAACCATGTGAGCTAGACGTGGAGTCCGATGTATACACCCCATCGGATAAAGCCTACTGTACCTTGCTAGGGTATAGTGGCTGAGCTGGGTGATCACAATTCTGGGGCCCATTGGGCTAATAACCTATGGTGGAAACGTAGTTCTGGGATCTTGGGTGTGCTGGAACCCCGGTCCGCTCGGTGCTAAGTATTAGTCCCGCTGGTTAGTCCTAACTTGGCTACTAAGCTGATAGCTCGAAACTGGGATCCTGGACTAAGTCAGGAATACTTTTCTAGAAGTAACCTGAGAGTCTGTAGGACCGGATAACTGAAAACTGGTGCTCTAAAACTGGTCAGAGCTTCTTATCTGGAAGCGTCGTAACCATCTAAAGAACTAACTAGTAACTGATACTGATTGTTCTAAGATTGGTCAGAGATGCTTATCTGGAAGCATCGTAACCGTATAGAGAACTAATTGATTACTAAAACTAGGGAGTCACGAATGATAGTGTGGCTCCTAGACCTAGTAGGGAATATACATCTAAATGGAAAAGACGTAACATACCCCTGACCACATATGGTGAGCTCTCTTGATCCTGACGAGAGAACAAAGCATAAAAGAGGTTTTGGTGCTGACCGCCATTCGTACCTAAAGTAGTCCTCTGTTGAGCTGGACGACCTGCTGGGGCTTCTAAAGTAGACTGAGTTCTCCTCCGTCCCGCTAATGGACACTACTTTAACCTGTGACCCAACTTCCCACATCCAAAGCAACCCACTTTGCTCATGCAGCTTTCACCTAGATGGTTCTTGCCACACTTAGGACAAGCTGGGTAATGGTTGCTGGCACTATAACTCTGGGACTGAGAGCCAGATGCTCCACCCTTCCAATCCTTTTATCACCAAAAAGAAGGGATGCTGGCTGATGTGGGTGTTGGGGTTCTCTGTTGCTGCTGCTGTGGGCGACTACTGCCGCTGGACCTCTGTTGGCCGTAATCAGACTGGCCCATTTTAGCCCGCTTGTTATCCCGCAAATATCCTTCAACTTCTCTGCCTCAATTTGTTGTGCATGAATGATAAGGTTGGATAGGTCGATGTACTTGATGAGTATTGTAGTTCTGCACTCCTTAAGTACCAAATCTAACACTTCATTGATGAATTTAAGCATGCGAGCTCTTGGCTCTGAAACTATCTCTGGATCATACCTAGAAAACCGAGTGAACTCCAATGCATCTTCCTCCACTGTCCTGTTACACTATCTCAGATTCATATATTCAGCGACCTTGGCCTCTCTCAATTTTTGAGGAAAGAATCTGTCTGGAAATGCTGTAGCGAACTCATCCCACTCTACTGATCTTGCTTCTGCTAGCCTCCCTTCCTCCCACTATTGTACCAAATCTAAGCCACCCCTTTCAACTGGTACGAAGTGGATCAGAACTCTCCATGGAACTAACACCTATAATCCGGGTGATCTTCTGCACCTCATCTAGAAACTCATATGGGTCCTCTCCCACCTTAGATCCATGAAAAGATGGAGGGTTCATTTGGGTGAAATCCCAAACCCTAGAAGCTGCTGCAGACCCGTTTACATTTATTGGAACCACCATATGGTTCACTTGGTTGGTCACAGTCTGCGCCAATAGCTAGATCGCCGCTTGAAATTCTGCCGAGGACACTTGATCATCCTGAGGGGCTGCTGGAGCTGGTGGGGTAGGTCGGTTTACATTGCCAGACCTTCTTCTATTTCCTCGTTTTGGAGGTATATTCTCACTGAAATGAATAGAGCACGAGTTAGGAGGACATTTATGGAATTAAACTTCAACGCACGATAAGGAGTATGAACAAAAGGGAGTCTCATGAATAACGTCTTGTATCCTCCCTGTCATAAGTGTGATGTGCTCACACCCATGAAAAGGACTCTGCTTGACGCGGCTTTGAGACACCCTAGGATACTCTAAACCTAGTACTTTGATGCCATGTTTGTCACGACCCGAGTCTGTACCCTGGATGGGATACGGTACTTGGAGTCACAAGTGACCCCAAGTGAACCCATGGTCTATCATCACACTGGAAACTAAGTAAGCATACAAGGAAGCTGGGAAACAATATATATCCAAATAAAACTGTTTTGGAAATAGTAAACATAACTATACTGAATATTGAACATCTGTGTCTAAAAGCCAATTACTAGCTGACGAGTTGCTGGAACAAGCCCCTAGCTAACTCTAAAATCTGACTAAATAAAGAACTAACTAAAACGCAAACATCGTCCTCGAAAGATGAGGACTCACCAAATAATGTTGCTGCTGAAATCGTTGGAGGGAAACTACTGACGATACCGAGATTGAGAACTTGTACCTGTATCATACTATGATACAACATAGATAGTATGCGTTAGTAATTTGAATGTACTGAGTAAGTGAGATACAATAAGCATGGGAAATAAGCAACTGAACTGAAATAACATGAAATGACTAACTGATACTGGATTCTAATAAAAGCTGAGCTATAACTATGATATGGTCAATAATGACCTTGACTGACGGTCATAAACATGTTCTAAAACTGAGTGACTAAACTGAGCTAAACTGAGACTGAACCGAACTGAACTGTACAGACAAGTGGGAGAGTCTATAACCGATATATAACCATGTGAGTTAGACATGGAGTCCTTTGTATACACCCCATCAGAGAAAGCCCACTATACCTTTTCAGGGTATAGTGGCTGAACTGGGTTATGACAAGTCTGGGGCTCGTTGGGCCAATAACCTACAGTGGCAATGTAGTTTTGGGAATTGCGTGCGCTAGAACCACAGTCCGCTTAGGGCTAAGTACTACACCCACTGGATAGTACTAACTTGTCTACTAAGCTGATAGCTCGAAACTGGGGCCTAGACTAAGTCAGGAATACTTATCTGGAAGTAACTTAAGACTCTGTATGATCGGATAACTAAAACTGGTGTTATAATACTGGTCAGAGATGCTTATTTGGAAGCATCGTAATCGTCTAAAAAACTAACTAATAACTGATATTGATGGTTCTAAGACTAGTCAGAGCTGCTTATCTAGAAGCGTCATAACCGTCTAGAGAACTAACTGATAACTGAAACTAGAGAGTATTACTAAACTGAACTCCTCAAGATCTGAGTATTATCAAACTGATCAGCTAACTTATTGAAATATAGTGAAAATGCTATTTTCTGACTAAGACTGGACTAGCATGCAAACTTACTGTGAACTCACACGATGGTAACAACATGTAAATTCAAGAACTAATAGAGTCAAGCAACAATAGTGTCTAGTCAACTATGCAAGACCCATTTTACTACATTTATAGAACTAGGGCTATAACATATTTCGTGAAGAGGTTAACGACATTTTAGTGAATAGTGAAAACATAGCAAGACTTCATAAGAACTACTATCCACATGAAATTTCAGGGTTTGACTGAAAATTAACTCTATATCTGATCTTCGGGGCTAGAAATGATAAGGAAAATTACAGAAGTGTTTTTGGGGCACAAGGGAAGAGTAATTCCCTTGTTGGATTCTCACATACCTAAAGTCGAATTCCCCAAGAAGGACTCGAAGTAGCTAAGAAGAAAACTTGAAAGCCCTAGCTTGCTCTGAGAGAACAGCTTAAGTAGATCGTACACTTGCTATCTGGTTCTTTTGAAGGAATGAGGGAGAGGGTCAACTATACCTCTAAATCCCTCTTGAAAACACCCTAAAAAATAGTTTAGAAGTTAAAAATAGAAAGTTACAAAAATACTCCTAGAAAAATGTTTGGAAGAACTGCTGTCGGGGTCCAACGGGTCACACACAACAAGTCATTGGTTGACACCATGACTTGTTGGGTCCATTCGTTGGCCCTAGGTCCTGAAATATGAGCTTACTAGAATTGACCAACAGAGGGAACAATGACTAATTGGATGAACCAACGGGTCGTTGGTTCCTCTCGTGGTCATTGGAGAGATTTTTGAACCTAAGCTTGGAATCCTACCAATGAGAGACACAACGACTCGTTGGTCTGACCAACGGGTCATTATGACCACTCATCCTGTCCACTGGGATTTTTTGGACTTGGCTCACGGATGGAAGCGATGACTCGTTGTGTGCAACAACGGGTCGTTGTTTCCCCTTGTTGCCACTGCAATGGACTTCTTACCTTCTCGGACTTCTCCTAACGGCTCAATAGGATGGGTCACTGGTTTTTTCCACGACCCGTTGGTCTCAGATCCTTAAGTTATGTCTTTACGTCCCTAATTTATGTTGGAATGTGCTAGCTGATCTAAGATGTTTTTGAGAGATCATATTTCGAGAATTATGCTAATGTCTCAGTCAAGTATATGATGTTGTATACAAGTCTAAGACCTCAAGTCTTTATATGTCTTCCCAGTAAGAAGTCTTAATGTGTACGATTTTCATGTTATAATATACAGTTGAATTCTTTCAGTTATATTCAAGTCATGCAACTTTATATTTAACTCTTGTTGAG
>JACEIK010002065.1:109696-128036 GCA_018107945.1 Datura stramonium | reverse complement strand
GTTGATATCCCCTAAATTAAATGAAGACAAACAAATAAAATGCCCCATGAATTTTTTCTGTTTCCAATCAATATCTTAGGCCAAAACTTGGCTCACCATTGAGCAATTTTCCTGAAGAGAATGGCCCACACTACACCAAAATATTTTTGGGCTTATTCCTAACGCTCAAACCACACCTCTTTATGAAGTATGAAGCAGACGTTGTTAATAAAAAATCCAACTAGAGGTTTGGGTCGATCCCACAGAGAATATGAAAGGATGTAAAAGAATACTAGTGCTTAAGCTTTTTAGTTAATTATTTCCTAAGAGGGGGGAATTTGTAAAAGTAATAAATAATAATGTTGAGAAATTATTTGTTGTTTCTAAATTAATGCAACTAACTAGGGTAACTGTTCCCCATGACTTCATAACCACAAGGAGTTTTATACTAGTGATCAATTTCGGTGCTTAGCATACAATATTGGTAAGTTAATTTCACCTAAATGGTTGGTCCCCTATTTAGATGATTATCACCACACAACTTGGTCCATCTACGGATATATGTTTTACTAACCCTTACCCTTGATATCAGATTAGCTATTCCCGAACAAGGTCAAGCTATTAGATGAGGGTTGATAGCCTCAAATCTCCGTTGTTAATCCTTTTTTCCATTCACTACCTCCTTGGTACGGTAAGTAAGAATAAGGCAAGTTCTAACGTTTGCAACCATCAAAAATCAATTAAAACGAAGGAAGAAACAATACATGCATAAACTCCGTACAAGAATCACTAAGCATTTTACCTATGTATGTTAATTTGTCATGGTTCCCACAACTATAGTTGTGGTGGTTTTATCATATCATGTTTATAAGTAAATTCATATCATTTATAGAAAAAAGCAAAAATTAATACTTACAACGCTGATAGGAAGAAACTCACTTGGTTATTACAATAATAAAGAATAACAATTCAACAATAGTCTCGAAGTTTCAAACGTAAGACACCAAACTTGTATCTAAAAACTTAAGACTTAAAACTCTAATCCTACTTGAAGACTTTTTGAACTTGAAACTTGCTAGATCTTATATGAAAATAAAGGGGTATTTATAGTAGAAGATTTATGCTTTGCTTGTTCCTTGATGAATTTGACTTGGGAGTTAAATTTTCTTTTCCTAGTTGAAGTGGGAGACCCATTTTTGGGCATTGGAAGTCTTTTCCGCGTCACACCATCCAAAATCGTGTCACCAGTGTCGCGTCGTGTGTGCCACTATGCCGGGAAGTCAGTGCCTCGCATCTGCCAATGCGCAGAAATGAGGCTGCGTCGCAGCTGCCAATGCACAGGATATGTTGGCGCCTCGCGCCTGATCTGTTGGCACCCCGTGCTTCTCAGGGCACTGCACTGCTGCTGCTTCATGCGGCTGGTTGTGCTAAGGTGCTGGCACCTCGTGCTGCTGGTCACGCGGGCGTGGCAGTGCACTATTTTTTCCCTTAAATCTTGATTAATTCAATTCTTCTTCTTCAACTTAATTCCAAACATATCAAATACACCAAAATCCATCGCTTTTAGACCTGAAAGCATATAATCATGTGCGTTAGCTAATTTCACAAATATATAACATAAACCCATGCAAACACACATAATTTGTCCTCAAAACATGGTAAAGTATGTGCAAAATTATGTCTATGAAGGGCATCCTCGAACATTCTACCACTTCCCTTCTCACATTTAAGCACAAAATTCATCCTACGAACAGGTCTACTTACACTTAGGATCATGAGACACATCAATGAAGCTCAAATAATTCACTCGCATTCATATAGGATCAACATTAGAATGTCAAAGTTTGAAATCACTTAGCTTTTGAAAACTATCTCATCAAGACATATTTTGGGCCAACATGAATTATATGCAATTTAGCAATCAAGATTAAACCAAAGTCTTACCATTGTGCCCCACACAATTTGGAGAGATGCCCTTTTCTCACACAAGATATAAGCCAATATAAACTTAGGCATAAATAAAACTATTTCCGCTCACTCTTCCAAAGAACACAACATACATGCAAAAGACGACTCATAGGCTTTCCCTTAGTGTAATACTCCACTAATATAGAATTTTGAATCAAGGATCAATTAGGACTTAAATTTGGTTGTAATGTAGGCTAAGGGACGGGTAGGAACTATTTGGCCAAGATAGTGACTAATCTCCCTAAGCACTTTAATACATCACATCACTTTGATTTTTAACACATTCTTTAATTTCCAAATTTTCTCCTTATACCTCCTTTTATTTTTTCAATTTTTCAACTCAGGTGACTAGTGGGGATTTTTCTTTTCATCATTGAGCTTGTTCACACAATTTTTTTCCTCTTTTCAGTTCCTTTCTTCCGTTTCCACCTTTTACACACCCCTACTCTAGCCACCCTCAACTTAAACATTTTTATTATGTTGAGGTTCAGAATATCCAAGGAAGGACCAGGGCCAAAATAGGTTAATTGTAAACAAATGGGTATGGTTAATCGATAAATAATGATTTTTTCATCTTCAATTTTTTCAAAGCTCTTTCTTCTTTTTGTTTTCCCACTAAATATCACCCTCCCTGTTTAGCAAAATTTCGCCTTTTTCTGTTCTTCCAATTCACCACACTTTTTAGCTTTTCCCTTCACTTTTCCAATTATGCTCCTAACCTACAAAAAAAATTTCATTAAAGTGCTCTAGAAGTAATTTGGATCAAATACAAGTCAATAGAACAAAAGGGATTAAGCTGTAATATGGCTATCAAAAGAATAGGCTAAGGCTCAAACACAGCTAACTAGGATAATAACAATCAAGGTAGGTAAAATAGGATAAAATAATAATTACCAAAAAAATGCCTATATCACTTCCTAAATCCATCATTCTTATTTCACTTTGCACACACACCGGGCAAGTTCTAGACGTCAATTTACAAGCATGGAGTATATCAAAAATTTCTTACTCACACAATGGCACAAAATGGTTTAATAATGGAAATCAAGATCACATAAACACATATATTCAAATTTCATGCATAACATAATTAAGCCCATTTTTTCAAGTACAAGAGTCAACTTCCAAAAAGAGTAAGTGTTTCTACCTTTTTCATGCATTTTTGAGTGAATTTAATAAAGTCTCAATGATACCTAAAGTGAAGCACCTAGCATTCATAGGATACAAGTTCTTGTTCTTCCTAATGACTAATTTACCCTTAAGACGATCGTCATCCATCCATCATCGGGCAAAGTTATGACTCAATGACTAAAAATACAAAATAAAAAAAAATCTAGGTTCTCTAATCGGTTCTAAGGGACTATCCATCGAAAAAGTACCGAAAACAAAAACTGGAGAAACCCAAAATAAAACAAAACTAAAAATACTACAAACAAACAAGCATGCAAGATAAGTCATAAATTCCAAAAAACTAGGCCTACCATGTACAAATTTAGCAATTAAGGAATGCATGGTAAAATGAAGTTCACTTCTCCCACCCCAAACTTAATTAATTACACTATCCGCAGTGCTAAAACAAATAAGCATAAAGTAATAGAGTGAAAGAAGAACTTTCTGGGCCTCTACTCCTCGTCATCTGTGTGGGCAAGTGCAGCGGATGCTTTAGCATCCCGTCAGGAGCGGGAGGTCTCTCCGAATGTGGTCACTGGTATGTTGCGAGTTTTTCATATTGATGTATATTCTTTGCTAGATTCGGGGGCTACCTTGTCTTTTGTGACACCTTATGTGGCTATTAGCTTCAGAGTCAGTCCCAAAGTCTTGACAAAACCCTTCTCAGTTTCTACTCTAGTAGGTGACTCAGTTATAGCTAAGTGGGTGTATACTGGTTGCCCTATCTCAGTCCTTCATAACGTCGCCTCAACATATTTGATAGAGTTAGCCATGACTGATTTTGATGTTATTTCGGCATGGATTGGCTATTTGCATTCTATGCTTTAGTTAATTGTAGAACTCGGGCACTAGAGTTCAGATTTTCGGGTGAGCCAATCTTAGAATGGAAGGGTAGTTCATCTGTGCCTGTAGGTCATTTCATTTCATACCTTAAGTCCAAGAAGATGATCTCTAAGGGTTGCATGTACCATCTAGTTAGGGTTAAGGATGTCAAGTCTGAGACCCCAACTATCCAGTCAGTTCCAGTAGTACGTGAGTATCCAGAGGTCTTTCCTGATGATTTGCTAGGTGTTCCTCCCAAGCGGGAGATTGATTTTGGTATTGACCTTCTTCCCGACACACAACCTATATCTATTCCTCCCTACATAATGGCTCCAGTCGATCTAAATGAGTTGAAAGAGAAGTTGAAGGACTTGTTAGATAAAGGTTTCATTAGACCGAGCAAGTCTCCATGGGGTGCACCAGTTCTCTTTGTTCAAAAGAAGGATGTTTCTATTCACATGTGTATTGACTATCCACAATTGAACAAGGTCACCGTTAAGAATAGGTATCCTTACCCAGGATCAATGATTTGTTTGACCAGTTTCAGGGTGCCAAGTGTTTCTCAAAGGTAGATCTCAGGTCCGGGTATCATCAGCTCAAAGTTCGAAAGAGTGATCGATATCCCAAAGATAGCCTTCAGGACGTGGTATGGACATTATGATTTTGTAGTTATGTCTTTCGGACTAACGAATGCTCCTACAACTTTCATGAAATTATTGAACAAGGTGTTCAAGCAATATATAGACATGTTCGTGATCGTGTTCAGTGATGATATCCTTATATACTCTCAGAGCAAGGAGGAGCATGCCACTCACTTGAGAGTAGTACTCCAGACTCTCAAGGATCGCCAATTGTATGCCAAGTTTAGAAAGTGTGAGTTTTGGTTGGACTCCGTGGCATTTTTGGGCCATGTTGTATCTAGTGAGGGCATAAAGATAGATTCTCAGAAAATTGAAGTGGTGAAGAATTGGCCCAGACCGGTGAATCCTTTGGATATTCGGAGTTTCTTGGGTAGCTAGATACTATCGGAGATTTATTGAGGGTTTCTCATCTATTGAAGCACCTTTGACTAAGTTGACTCAGAAGAAGGTAAAGTTCCAATGGTCGGAGACTTGTGAGAAAACCTTCCAAGAGTTGAAGACTCTACTTACTTCAGCACCGATGTTGACCCTACCCGAGGGTACTGATGGTTTTATGGTGTATTGTGATACTTCGAGAATTGGTCTGGGGTGTGTATTGATGCAGCGAGGAAAAGTGATAGCATATGCCTTTAGACAGTTGAAGATCCATGAGAAGAATTACCTGACCCATGATCTGAAATTGGCCGCGGTGATATTTGCATTGAAGATGTGGAGACACTATTTGTATGGGTTCCACATGGATGACTTTACAGACCACAAGAGCTTACAATATGTGTTCACACAGAAGGATCTCAATCTACGGCAAAGAAGGTGGTTAGAGCTACTCAAAGACTATGATATGAGTGCTCTTTTTACCATCCGGGGAAGGCTAATGTGGTAGCAGACGCACTTAGTAGACTCTCTATGGAGAGTGTGTCCGATGTGGATGAGGGAAAGAAGGAGTTGGTGAAAGATGAACATCGACTCGCAAGGTTGGGAGTTAGGTTTGTTGACTTGACCGATGGCGGTGTTGTTTTCCAGGATGGGTCAGAATCATCCTTGGTGACTGATATGAAAGCTAGACAAGATGAGGATCCAATGTTGGTAAAGCTGAAATAAGTTATTCGAAGTCAGAAGGTGGAGGTCTTCTCCCTAGGGGGAGATTGTGTGCTGCGGTACCAGGGTCGCCTATGTGTTCCGGATGTCGATGATTTAAGGAGTCGGATATTGCATGAGGCTCGTGGATCCCGATACTCTATTCATCCAGGTGCCACCAAGATGTATCATGATTTGTGAGAAATATATTGGTGGAATGGCATGAAGAAGGATATTGCAGAATTCGTAGCCAAGTGCCCGAACTGCCAGCAAGTAAAGGTCGAGCATCAAAGCCGGGGAGGCGTGCTTCAGAATATTAACATTCCCACTTGGAAGTGGGAAGAGATTAATATCAATCTCTTCACAGTCCTACCGTTTACTCGTCAACACTATGATTTTATTTGGGTTTTTGTAGACAGGGTGACGAAGGCTGCACATCTTCTACTAGTCAAAACTACAGACTCAGCGGAGGATTATGTCAAGATATACATCTGGGAGTTTGTTCGATTGCATGGAGTGCCCTTGTCTTTCATTTCAGATCGGGGTACTCAATTTACCTCTCAGTTTTGGTGGTCTTTTAAAACAGGGCTTGGTACTCAGGTTAAACTCAACACAACATTTCACCCGCAAATGGATAGTCAAGCGGAGCGGACAATTCAGACCCTCGAGGACATGTTGAGGGCATGCGTGATTGACTTTAGAGGTTGTTGGGATGATCACATGCCCCTGATCGAGTTTTCTTACAATAAAAGCTATCCCTCCAGTATCAAAATGGTACCGTTTGAGGCTCTTTATGGGCGAAGATATAGATTGCCTATCAGATGGTTTGAGGTTGGTGAGGTAGCAATGATAGGGCCAGACACGGTTAATGAGGCGATGGAGAAGGTTCAGTTTATAAGAGACAGGTTGAAAACAGCTTAGAGTCGTCAGAAATCATATGTTGATATGAGGAGGAGAGAGTTGGAGTTTGAGGTGGACGATTGGGTATTTCTGAAGGTACACCCATGATAAGAGTAATGCGGTTTGGGAAGAAAGGAAAACATAGTCCCCGCTATGTTAGTCCCTACTGGATTACGAGAAGAGTTGGTAAAGTGGCATATGAGTTAGAAATTTTTGAAGAAATTTTTGGGAGATCCAGCTCTAGTAGTCCAGGTGGAAAGTATTGGTGTAAAAGACAATCTTAGCTATGAGGAGGTTCCAGTGGAAATACTGGATCGATAGGTTCAAATTCCAAGGAACAAAGAAGTAGCTTGTTAACGTGTTATGGAGGAATCAACATGTTGAAGGAGCTAAGTTGGAAGCCGAAGTGGATATAATGGCTAGATACCCACATTTATTCTCTACTGGCTCAATGTCAGCTTGAGATATCAGTTTTTATCTAAAACTCTGTTTAGTTTCATTTTCAGTTCATGTGCGCAAGTTTCTTTTACGTATGTGGATGTATGTATGATTCTAGAATTCAGTTCAACTGTGTATTTTGAATCAGAGGTAGTCATTCCTTCAGTTTTCTATTTAAATGATCAATATTTGATTATGAAATTACATATCTCTACTTTTATATGTGTTTTCCAACATTCGAGGATGAATGTTCCCAAGGGGGAGATATTGTTATATCCCGAAAGCACAAAGATTAGACCCGGGATTTGAAACAGAGCAAAAATGAAATTCTGTACCAGGTCACAGAACGGGTTGTTAGGTGACCCGTGAAGAGTGACCACAAGTCGTGAAGTAACTAGTGGTCAATAAAGGAGGTTGCATGATCTGGGGAAGACAATGGGCATGACCATGAGTCATGGTCATACCACAAGACTCGTTAGGTCACCCGTGGCCTGGACTAGATGCTCGGCAAGGGGTTTTGGATAGTGGGGATCACGGGTGGGGACCATGAGTCGTGATCAGCTAGCACGATTCGCGGGATCCCTCGTGGGGTCCCCTGATGAATTTTTGCACTAGACATCACGGATTGAGGCCACGAGTCGTGGCCAGTGAGGATGAGTCATTAGGTCCCCCATTCGGACCTCCTGGCAGTCTTTTCCTGCGCAATTAGTAAGGGTCTTTTCATAATTTCTAAGTTTCTAAAGTCTAAACTACATTGTTTAAGCCTATGAAAGGTGGGTTTTAGAGGGGGAAACTATCCTAAAGTCTTCATTCATGCATGCAAGAGAATAGAAGATAGAGAGGTGATCAAAGGGTGATTCAAGGTTTTCTTCTTCAATTTCTTTCAATTCCTTTTTGGGCATTCAAGGGAGAGAAAGATTCAGTCTTCATCAAGTATGTAGGGTTATGAATGGGTGGTTTCTTCTACACCCATGCCCAATCCCTCCTTAAAACGTATGAAATTCGATGATTGATCTATGGGTGTTTTACCCAAATACATGAATTATCTATTTCTATATGTGGGTATTAATTGATTATAATTTTATTATCGAATAGTGAAGCATGGGTTAATTATATAATGATTTCAATTAAAATTTTTATTTCTAGCCTTGTGAATGTTGAAGCCCATTGACGAGATGATCATGAAAAGTGAGATTTGTGAAGTATATGTGATAATGATGAGATATTATGATGAAAAGCACGATTTGAAGCTACCCATGTTTATAATTATGCTTTTGATGAGAATTTAGTATTTCTAAGTATGATAAAGCTTTGGGCAATGCCCACATGTTAAGTTTAAATTATTATATTTCCGAACTAAGATTACCACATTATTTTGGAGCGAAGACTCCCAAATTTATATTCTAGCTTGTGGTATGTTTTGAGTTAAGTCTTCCTATGCATAGCTTACCACATGGTTTTTGAGAAAAGTGTTACACCCTGTTAGTTTCTAACATTTAGTAGGCCTATTCGTACGTTAGTTAAGAGTTTTAAAATTCAATACGTATGAGGTAGGGCTTGAGGAAAGGTTGAATGAGTACGAGGCCGGGCCAGCTTCCCAAAGGGGCAACGTCGCACGAAACATGCTCCTCCGCGTTGGGCCTCGTGGAAAGCCTGTAAAATGGCACATTGGGGTCCGTGCCATGTTTCCTTGTCCACCGCCTCAAGTATATATAAGTCTCACCCTTTGATTTTTATTTCATTCCATCTTTTAAACTCGACCAGCAGAGGGTTAGGCTAAAGAGAATCAATAATTTCCTTCCATTTACGCTGCAAAACGCTGTCCAAATCCGAATTAACTTCAGGTATCGAAGTATAACGCTGCGAGGAGCATTACTACGGAGTTAGTTTCGCGAAATTCGCCCGATGAATCATTGCCCTGCCAAGCTAAAGTTATTGGAATTGCTTCAAAGTAGTGTTAATACGATCACAGGCTTAAAGTAAGCATTTCTCCCTTCTAGATCCCCGAGAAATTATGTGTTTTTGATCGTGATCCGTCAAGTTGAAATATAGTTAATATTTCTATATAAACTGACGCCCTTTCTGGGGAGCTGCATTACTTTCTTGCATGTACGGATAGACAAGGAGCAGGTCCCTCGTAGTTTTCAGCCAGCATCGTCATAATAATTAGCTCCTTTCTTCCGGAGCCTGTAGATAGAAGGTTTAACCCCTTTTTACTGTATAGTTTATGGGTAGGTTGGGGCCCTGTCCCGACCATCCTATTATTCCTACAGGCTTGCAGATTGTATCTACTTCCCTTTGGTTAGCTGTTATTGGTCGTGTGGGTCCTATATGTGCTTCAGTTTATGTGATGGCCTTGTGGGGCCTTGTTTCTCTTATAGATTAGTGGCCTTGTCGGCCATAGTTTAGTTTGTATTGGATTTACTTTACAGTCATAACTAGACATCATGGTGGTCTTATCGGCCCGCATAGGATTCCTTGTTGTTGTTGTTGTTTCTGGTTAGCTGTTTTCTTTCATAGGTGGCTATAAGGCCTTGTCGGCCGGAGGTTGTATTTACAACTGAGATATAGCCCATTGTTTTCTTGATGTAAGAATTAGTGTCAGCCCTGCACCAGAAGTGCTTAGGCCCAGTCAGCTCAGTCAGTTCAGATCCTAGTAAGCACCAGTGCAAGTCATGTCTCCCAAGGAGGGGCGTGACAGAAAGACTCCCAGGTATGTTTCAGCTTGTGGTATGTTTTAAACTAAAGCGTCTCATATGTATGATTTCATATTTGAGATATATTTGATCATTGAGCTTCGTCAATAGACGATGTTAAACTTCATTATATACGATGTGGAGCATATGCATGTTTTTGAGAGTAGTGTCTAGCACCGAGTAGGCTAAGGGTCGATCACCGTATGCCTCAGAACTATGCGCCAACATAGGTTGATACTATTATATATTATTGGGACCTCCCTCGTAAGCTATCCTCGTCCCTAATAGTCTATGATCTTGATATCGATATCATGGTAGCGTCCTTAGCCCTAGCAAGGATTTGGACGGCTCTGCCTACTTGAGTGTAATAGTCGGAACCACGTAAGCTCTGTCGTGGTATGTCAGCTAAAAGATGAGTCTCCCGTTGTTCCTCATGATTTCTGATATGCATATTCATTACTTAAGAGATTTATGTAAATGCATGTTCTAAAGCAGGTTTGACTCAATGTTTAGCTTTTACTTATAAATGTCAGAATTTATCTTTGAGTCAATCGATTCAATTATGATGTTATGAAGTATGTTATATCATGTTTATGAAGAGGTCATGATTTCAAAAAGAGTGCATGCAAGTTCTACTCTCAATTTTCTGATGATATGTTTTAATTAATGTATTGTCTTTAAATGATTTTCCTTACATTAGCAATTTTAATTACCTTGTGTGATCAATACATTCCACGTACTGACCGCATAGACTATGTTGTATCATTTCATGATACAGGACCCGGCTCGCAAGCAAAGCCCCGTTCTTAGTCCGTTTTCAAAGTTAGCACCTACGTGGTTAGTGAGTCCTCATCTTTCGAGGGCTAGACTTTCATCTTTCCTTATGTATTTCAATTTCAGTATTGTTGAGTTAGTTGAGGTCTTGTACCATCTACTCATCATGTTTAGATCCTGTTCAGACTTATGTATTTATTCAGCTTCGAAAGATGTATTTTAATTTTATGGTTGAGTTAGACTTACGCTAAGTTTATTATGTTGGTTCTTCTGTTTGTTGATTGTGTTAGATGTATGCTTATGCCATGGATCGACTTAGGGTCTCTCGGGGTTCCTTGTCCCGTATTGCGATCCGGGCCTCTGTTCGAGTCGTGAAATGTACCCTTATAGCAAATGAAGTCCCCCTACTCACAGATAAATAGGAAGAGATGAGAGAGAGATGTTGTGAGTATTTTTATGTTTTTTTTACCATAGGAGTGATATGATATGGAAATAATATTACTCCCTTAAGCGCCTAACTGAGCTAGCAGTCAGTTTCTAAGCCATGTGGACATCGAAGGTATTCACGACGATTGAAAAAATAACTTTAGAGGGGTATTTATTCTGACGCATAGTTTAGGTGTACACTAAATAAAAAGTTATAACTTTAGGGTTGTTCCTAGCATTTTCGCCTTAAAAATAATATTGAATGTATCATTATTATCCTTATAGATATGAAATAATATAAAGAAACAAATAAGAGAATCCAATTAAAATTACGACTTTTTTTCAAATTCTTTTGAAAAGGGAAGTAAAATAATTTTTTTTACTTTTTTTTATTTGTGTTCACTTTTCATCAAACAATGTGATAATTTTATTCCTATAAATATATCTTTTGTGTTGAGACCCAACATAACATTTTCTTATGTTCTCGAATTAGAGATCTAGAAATGGCCGAAGTGAATCCTCCACCCAACCCTAATTTTTCTAATCATGTAAAAAGTATCAAGAAATGTGGACAAAAATTCCACTTGAAGAACTCAGCTCTCTTCAACTTCAACAACTACGCGATAAACTAGAAGTCAATCTAGAGCGAGCAAAAACATTGGTGCTCCAACTAGAGGAGTGTGGTGTTGTATCCAATAAAAGCGTCACTGAATCTGCCCGGGATCCTTTGGAATCTAGGGAAAACCCTTCTTTGGTTTGAATGACGGGTCATCTGGATCTCATTAAGTTATTTGTTTCTGTTATTTTAATCTTATATTTTAGTATGTATATTTTGAAATGGAATGAATAATATCTATGTTTCTTTTTTAGTAAGCAATTATTTTTCATTCATTGAAATTGTTATGCAAGTGTTGAATGTACAAGCAGTGCAAGATAAAATTTGAATAACACAAAGAACAATCATATCAGTTAGCTTGAAGTACAAATGATTTCATTAAAAGAATTCCTAAGAAGGATCGATTTACATGTTATATCTTTAAGTCTAAAAATGTTCTATCTATTCATTATTCATATATCAATACTAAACGTTTTCTCATTAAATTTTGTTATTTAAAATTTTTATTAGAACAAAAAGAGTAGTAGAACATTCTTTAACATAACCATATTAATTTATATAGTTATCTTTATCTCGTTCCTTATAAGTGTTGATAATTTTTTATTTTGTTTTTATTGATAATCAAAAGTACAATGATACAAAATTGACTTACCATTTAAGAAGGAGTGCACAATTGGCTGGATTATACTAACCACAAAAAAATCTAATTGAAATATAGTTAATTCCTCACCTTAGCAACCTAGAAAAACTCATATTTCTTTTATAAATTTAGAGCATGTCAATTTTATAAACTAAACTTGTCAATGAACATTTAATGCATGAACACTAAAGAGAGAAACGAAGCTACTTTTCTCCATTGATAAGGATTTTCCATTAGGAATTGAATAAATCAAATTGGCCGGAGGTGTTAACCTAATTTGTTGGAAAATTTAACTATGTTATATTTTAGTGAATATTGAAATCAGATAGGAGAGCCAGACATATTCATTCACCCGAATGCAATACTATTGTATCTCAAATATACTTTATTTCGAGTGAGAGTTATCTCAAAAGAATTGAAACATCGGGGAGAGTTTGAATGTAAAACTTGGGGCTATTTAGGTAAAAAGTAGAGCTAGTGTTGGATTGAATCTTAATCTTATTTCATTGAAGTTTGAATTTACAATTGAACTATATCAAAATTACATTCAAAATTGTATGATAATCGTATGATGAGTTATCTAGAAATTATATTTTAAGTTTTGTATGTTTTTGTAGTTATGTTAAATATTTTTATTATTGTATGAAAGTTGTATACAATATTATTGTAATTGTACTAAATTTTCTGAAACCAACATGAACTTTATACAAAATTGATACAGTTATATACATGTTTCATATTGAATTTATACACTTTTATACAAGAAAACTATGAGCGAAATTCTATGCCTTGAGTGAAATATATATTTTCTATACTAATTTTATACAGTTTTCATACATGGTAATTGTGAGACAAATTCTAAGTCATGAGTGAGATATACATATTAAATGATTTTATACAGTATTGATATACAAAATTTTGATTGAAATTTCATTGTCTTTGGCAAAATTTCATATATGTTTTTAAATAAATCTTATTACATTTGACAAATGGAAACCCCCTGCTATAACACATAAATATGAATGTGAAATTGTTTCCAACGATGCAAACTACGATGTCTTCAACCCACCCATTGAATTTCATATATATAGTTGATATCCCTTAATTAAATGAAGACAAACAAATAAAGTGCCCCATGAATTTTTTGTTTTTCCGATCAAAGTATTGGGCCAAAATTTGAGTCACCATTGAGCAATTATCCTGAAGAGAAGGGCCCACACAACACCAAATATTTTTGGGGATTATATGAGAAACTCGCAAATGACCCATAATACATGCAGTGTAGTAGGTAAGTTTAAGCGCATCACATGAATAGTAGTAAACTACACATACTGTCTCTTAACATGTTTGATGTCGAATATTCTGCTTAGTAAAATTATTTTAAAGTGATCTTAGCTAAAAAAAATTGTTGTCAAGAGTTTATATTTTTCATTAGGCATAACTTCTAATGTTTTTTTCTTATAAAACAGAAGTTGTGTCAATTGAACAGATTCACTATTTTAAAATATTTTGAATATTTGCCTTATGACCAAAAGTTAGAAGTTATCTACGACGAAAAACATACCTAAGTTCTAACTTTTGCCTATAAGGCGAAACTTTTATTCAATTAAGTTGGTTCACTACATTAAAATATTCTGGATGTTTGCCTTATATAAAATTGTAAGAACTTATATCTAATGGGTAACATACCTGACCTTTAACTTTTACATATAAGGCAAAACTTTTGATCTATTGTGCTTGTTCACTATCTTAAAATATCCTGAATGTCTGTCTTATGGGAGAAAGATTGAATTTTTTAAAGAAGAGGATCTTTTAAAACAAATTGTTAGGAAAATGCAGAAAAAAATCAAGATTATCCTGTATGGAGGCTATTTTTTTCAGACCTTTCTTATGGGGGACTAAATATCAAGACCAGACCATCTTAGGACCATTCCAAAACACGAGTCATTCAAATCTTCATCTTTAATATTTTTCTATTTAAAACTACAACAATAACAACATACCCAATGTAATTCCATTAGTGGAATTTGAGGATGGTAAATTATAGCAACATAATACTTCTAATCCACTTCATCCATACAACGCAAGGAAGAAAACATAAATTAATATAGGTATAGAGTTTTTTGCACAATTAAATGTAGATAAAGTGGATAGTAATATGAGGTGGTAATTAGTAGGATATAATGTGAAGAATATGTCATAGTCGTTACATGAGATACAATATAACGACATTACTTTTTCACTTTATGCCCACTAATATATCATGCACTTTAATATTTTTATTTTAATATTAAAAATCACATAAACACTAACACTAAAACTGTCTAATGTCTTGAAACTAGAACTTAATCATATGATGTAGTGGTTAATTAATAATGTGGAGGTTAAATCTCATCGTCATTGTGGAAAATAGTGTACATTTGTGCTTAACTTAATTGTGTACTTAAACGAAATGAATATGATGTAAATTTCCACTATACTGGACATAAAAGGGTTAATATTGTGTATGATTTTCATATGTATATATTTGGTTGTATGTTTCTTTTATTTAGATTATAGCTATATTTTGTCACAACCCATGTATGGACCCTTGATCGAGACACGGGAGCTAGAACCACAAATGACTCCAAGCTAACCCATGTCGCGGCTGTCACGATTTGAACATAGATCCGGATCGAGACATGGGACAAGAAACCCCGAGAGGCTTCAAGTCGACCTAAGACATGAACATAATATCTAAACTAAACATAATAAAACGGAGGATCAACATAATCAATATAAAGGAAGTCTTGCATACATATATCTATATCAAGCTAGAATTGAATTAACAACAAGTTGATTTCAACATAACGTCTGAAAAACCTCTAACATAACTAATGAGCTGATGGGACAACACCCCCAACAAGCTTTATAAAGTATGAAACTGAAAGGAACATAATAAACTATAAATGACTGAACGTCCTCGAAGTATGAGGACTCACCAACATCGGTTGGACAGGTCATAAAGGCAAGCAGTGGCTAATGATGCAGCTGAGACTGGTCCCTCGGACCTATATCATGAAACGATACATCATAGAGTATGTGGTAAGTAATTGGAATGTACTGAATATACAAGGTAAGTAAAATCGAACATTTAAAATACATAAGAGTAGGACAACATAATCATAACGTAAATATCATAATGTAACATGAGGGCTCAAGGTTTTTAAAACATTTATAAATCAGTCATAATAATAATAATAGGAGAAAAGCCTCATTAATCATGACTTGAGCCAAAGTAACATAAATATAACCATTCGTAAATCATGAGGAATAATGGGAGTACTCTTCATAACCGACACCATCATGATAGAGCTTACATGATGCCCAAACTATCTCACTCAAGTGGGCAGAGCCGTCCCAGGCTTTCCAGGCAAGGGATGTGCAGTATGTGATATCACGAGAAAGGGATCCATTAACATTTGGATATATATAAACCTACGGTGGAACGTAGTTTTGAGACACCGACGTGGTGCTTTGAACACTGGGATACTCGGTGCTAGACATTGCTCCTAAAAACATGCACATTAGGGCTTGTATAGTAATCGTAAAATCATTCATGAAGTTCATGGACAAATAAATAATAACATCATTGATCTCCATTTAAAATATATGATTATCCATGAACAAGGGCCCATGAATTGGCCAAGAGTCATAAATCCATCAATCATGAAATCCATGAATACTTATAAAATATGTATAAACTTGACATTTCATAAATCCATGATAAGTACTTTAGAAAAATCAAATCATAAAGCATAAACCATAATTAGGATAATTAATAAGATAAAGATCATAATGAAATCATAACTTGACTTTTCATGAANATCATAACTTGACTTTTCATGAAGCATACAAAATTGGGCATAGTTTAATTAAAATTTGAAATTATAATTTAATAATCAAAATAATTATAAATTCTAACCACAGGTCATTTGATACATGAAGGGGATTGACCCATAGATGGATCATAGAGAATTTCACATGAATTGGAATAAACCCCATAAGATCATGAAACATGAATCTAGAAGTGAAATCCATGGAATTGAGAAGAATTTAGAGCATG
Organism: Datura stramonium; assembly: GCA_018107945.1. NCBI lineage: Eukaryota > Viridiplantae > Streptophyta > Magnoliopsida > Solanales > Solanaceae > Datura > Datura stramonium. Next base: position 111,787 of record JACEIK010002065.1, on the reverse strand, counting down.
AGAGTGAAAGGAACTCTCATTCATAGCCTCACGTAACTAGGTAAATCAAATTCACACACCTACTTGAAAACTGAAAGGGAAAAGGAGAGAATTTGATGAAATCTCTCAAACATGATCTTCAAGGAAGGCTCTAGGTTCCATGCATGGAGGGGGGATACTTAGAATAAACTTACCCCCCTTAAAACACACTCTTCAGAGCTTAAAATGATGTAGTTTAGTCCTTAGAAACTTAGGTATTGCAAAAAATCCCTTAATAAATTCGAAGGGAGAAACGTACTGCCAGTCCCAACGAGGGACTAGACGACTTGTGCCCACTAACCATGACTCATGGTCTGCACTCGTGGGCCATTTCTCTTCTGCGGGTCACCACGAGGGCACTACAACACGTGGTGACCAAGTCGTTGCCAACACTGCTGAAATTCTTCATCATTCAGACCACTCTTGACCATAGTTGACTTAATGAATCGTGGGGCTAACCACAACTCGTGGTCACATCCGTGGTCACCCCCAAATCTAAAAATTTCAACCACAACCAAACTCCTCCCCACGTGTCACTCCACGACTCGTGGTGCACCCCACGAGTCATGAGACGACTCATACTATGACCTGGTATGCAAAATTCAGTTTTCTCTATTTCAAATTCCGAATCTGATTTTAGGGTTCTTGGGGTATTACAATATCTCCCTCTTGGGTACATTCTTCCTCGAATGTTAGAAAAACATACTAAAACGCAGAAATATGCAATCAACATACTCAAATACTGATCATATAAGCTGAAAACTGACGGAATGACTGACTTCGAATCGAACTACATGACTGAATTGAATTAATGAATCACTCATACGTACATTGCCATGAAGGAAACTAGGAAACATGAACTGAACATGAAAATGAACAGAGTACTAGGAAGAAAACTTATACCTCAAGCTGAAATTGAGCCGGGAGGGAATAAATGCAGGTATTTAGCTATAAAATCTACTTCAACTTCCCACGTGGACCCCTCAACCTGCTGATTCCTCCACAAAACCTTTACCGAGGCTACTTCCTTGTTCCGTAACTTACGAATTTGGCGATCAATGATCTCTACTGGTACTTCCTCGTAGGCAAGGCTTTCCTTCACCCCAATGCTCTTTACTAGAACAACCAGAGCTGGGTCTCAAATGCACTTCTTCAACAAGGACACATGAAACACCAGATGCACCGAATGTCACGACCCGAATGGAGGCCCGAATCGCAACATGGGACAAGGAGCCCCGAGAGACCCCAATTTGACCTATGGCATAAGCATACATCTAACTCGATCAATAAAATAGAAGAATCGACAAGATAATCATAGAGGAAGTGTAAATAAAACATATAATTAAAATACACAATGTGAAGCTGAATACAATCATATGTCTGAAAAGCCCCTAAACATGACGAGTTGATGGGACAAGACCCCAACTAACTCAACAAATTGAAACTGAAATACATAAAGAAAATTGGAATAGACTAGTCCTCGAGAGATGATGACTCACCAACAATGTATGATGCTACCTCAAAAGGCGAACTATGAGAGGGGTTGAACATGAGAGTCGGGTCCTGTATCATGAAATGATACTACATAGAGTATGCGGTCAGTATGTAGAATGTACCGAATATGTAAGGTAAGTGAAATTGCTTAAGTAAATAATATCATTTAAAAAAATGCGTAATGTAAACATAAGAATTAAGAATCTGAGAGTAGGGCTTGCATACATTCTTTTTGAAATCTTGATCTCTTCATAACATCACATAACATCATAACTGAATCGATTGAATAAAAGATGAAATCTGATATTTATAAGTAAAACTGAACACTGAGTCAAACCTGCTTTAGAACATGCCTACATATGTAAATCTCATGAGTAATGGATATGCATAACCGAAATCATGAGGACCAATGGGAGACTCGTCTTTTAACTGACATACCACGATAGAGCTTACGTGGTCCCAACTATCACACTCAAGTGGGTAGAGTCTTCCAAAGCCTTTCCATGGCTAGGGACGATACCATGATATCGATATCAAACTCAGGGCCCAATTGGGGAAGGGGATAACTCACAAGGGAGG
>JACEIK010002065.1:97228-109598 GCA_018107945.1 Datura stramonium | reverse complement strand
AATAATCAAATACATCTCAAATATGAAATCATGCATATGAGAAGCTTTAGCTCAAAACATACCACAAGCTGAAAGATAATTGGGAGTCTTCGCTCCAAAACAATGTGGTAAGCTTAATTCGAGAAAATCATAATTCATACTTAGACGTGTGGGCATTGCCCAAAGCTTTATCATACTTGAAAATACTAAATTCACATCGAAAACATGATTATAAACATGGGTAGATTTTAAATACATGCTTTTCATCATAATATCTCATCATCATCATACATTCATCACAAATCTCATCCTTCATGAACTTCTCATCAATGGGCTTTTAATTCATAAAACTAGAATTGCAATTTTTTTGATTGAAAACAATATCAAACTTGCCCATGCTTCATAATTCAGTGGTAGAAACATAATTAAATCATACCCATGTAGAGAATTAGAAAATTCATTCATTTAGGTTAAAACCCCATAGATTAGACATAGAAATCTCATGATTTAGAGAGGGATAGGGCACGGGTGTGGAAGGGATCACTCATTCATAATCCTACATACCTGTTGATAGCTGATTCTTACAGTTCTTTAAATGCCCAATAGGAATTTGAAGGGGAATTGAAGAACACTAGCTTGATCACTCTCTCTCACCTTTATACCTTGCATGTATGAATGAATATGGCCTAAAAGGAACTTAAACCCTTTAAAAGTCTTCATTCATAACTCAAAATGACATAGTTTAGGCCGTAGGAGCTTAGGAATTACGAAATAGCCCTTACTAAAATCGCAGAAAATAACCGTCAGGTAGTCCCAACTAACGATTCATCCCCTCTTACAACGATTCGTGGTTCGATCCGTGAAGCACATTACTCAACGGGTTTCCTGGGCTCATAAAGGAAGACATAACGACTCGTTACCTGGTGACCATGACTCGTGGTCACCATCTGTGATGTTCACTTCCTTAGCTTCAACAAAATCACTCCCTACTTGGCCACGATGGTTCCCACAAATCGTGGGGTCTGACCACGACCCATGGGGTCCTTCCGTCAAGTAAACTGCATGCCTTACTTCTCTCTACTTACTCACAAACCCCACGACTGACCAAATGACTCGTGCGGCCTGACCACGAGTCGTGGTCATGCCCGTTGGGATCTCATTTCTCAAATTTCCAAACTACACATCTGGCCTCCCCATGAGTCCCATCACGACTCGTGGGCCACTCTCATGGGTCATCTCACGACCCATCCTGATACCTGGTGCCAGTTTTAAGTTTTTCTCGGTTAACACTCCCGGGTCTGATCTTTGGGCTTCCGGGTTATAATAATATCTCCCCCTTGGGAACATTCATCCTCAAATGTTTGAAAACATATAGAAAAGCAGAGAGATGTAATTATCATATTCATATTAATCATTTAAGCCGAAAACTTACAGAATGACTATCTCCGATTCAAACTACATAGCTGAACTGAATTCACTAATCATACATACATCCATACACATAAATGAAACTTAAAAACATGAACTAAACATGAAAACTAAATAGGGTTTTAGGGCAAAAACTTATGCCTCCAGCTGGAACTAAGCAGGTAGAGAATAAATGTAGGTATCTAGCCATCATATCCGCTTCTGCTTCCCACGTAGCACCTTCAACATGGTGATTCATCCATAACACTTTATCTGGAGCTACTTCCTTGTTCCTTAACCTTCGAACCTGTCGATCCAGTATTTCCACAGGAACCTCTTCATAACTAAGGTTGTCTTTCACACCAACACTATCCACCGGGACAACTAGAGCTGGATCGCCCAAACACTTCTTCAAGAGTGATACGTGAAACATAGGATGCATAAAAGATAACTCTGAGGGCAACTCCAATTCATAAGCCACCTTGCCAACTCTTTTCACAATCTGGTAGGGGCCAACATAACGAGGGTTGAATTTTCCTTTCTTTCCAAACTGCATCACTCCCTTCATGGGAGATACCTTCAGAAACACCCAGTCGTCCACTTTAAACTCAAGCTCTCTCCTCCTTACATCAGCATAGGACTTTTGGAATCTTTGAGTTGTCTTCAACCTATCCCGTATGAGTTGAACCTTCCCCATAGCCTCATAAACCGAATCCAGCCCTATCTTTTCCGCCTCACCAACCTCAAACCACTCAATGGGCGATCTACATCTCTGGACATGAAAAGCCTCAAATGGATTCATCTGGATGCTGGAATGATAGTTGTTATTGAATGCAAACTTGATAAGGGGTAAGTGATCATCCCAACCACCTTTGAAGTCAATAACGCACGCCCTCAACATGTCCTCAACGGTCTGAATTTTTCGCTCTGCTTGACCATCCATTTGAGGGTGAATTGCTGTGCTGAGTTTAACTTAAGTACCGAGCCCTTTTTGAAACGACCTCCAAAACCGAGAGGTAAATTGAGTACCCTTGTCTGAAATGATGGATAAGGGCACTCCTTGAAATTAGACTACCTCCCGAATATATAGTTTGGCATAATCCTCCACCCAATTTGTGGTCTTGACCGGTAGAAAATGAGCAGCCCTGGTCAACCTGTCCACCACAACCCAAATGGAGTCATACTATTGATGATTATGAGGTAGACTTGTGACGAAGTCCATATTAATTTTTCCACTCCCAAGTAGGAATGCTGATATCCTAAGTACCCCTCCCGGTCTCTGGTGCTCGTCCTTTACTTGCTGACAGTTTGGGCACTTAGCTACAAATTTTGCGATGTCCTTCTTCATGCCATTCCACCAATAGATTTCAAGTAAGTCATGGTACATCTTGGTGGCACCTGGATGGATAGAATACCTGGATCCATGAGCCTCATGAAACATCCAACTCCTCAAATTATCAACATTCGGAACACATCTGTGGCCCTGGTACGAACCATACCATCTCCCCCTTGGGAGAAAACCTCTACCTTTTGATTTTGAACGACTTCCTTTAACTTTACCAAAATTGGGTCCTCATTTTTTTTAGCTTTTACATCAGTCACCAAGGATGATTCTGATCCGTTCTGAACAACAACACTGCCATCAGTCGAGTCAACCAACCTAACTCCCAACCTTGCGAGTCGATGAACATCTTTCACCAGCTCCTTCTTCCCCTCATTCACATGAGACACACTCTCCATAGAGAGTCTACTAAGTGTGTCTGCTACTACATTATCTTTTCCCAGATGGTAAGGGACACTCATATCATAGTCCTTGAGTACCTCCAACCACCTCCTTTGCCGAAGATTGAGATCCTTCTGTGTGAACACATATTGTAAGCTCTTATGGTCAATAAATACATCAACGTGAACCCCATACAAATAATGTCGCTATATCTTCAAGGTGAACACCATCGCGGACAATTCAAGATCATGGGTCGGGTAGTTCTTCTCATGAACTTTCAACTATCTCGAGGCGTATGCTATAAATTTCTCATGCTCCATCAACACTCACCCAAGAATGATCCTTGAAGCATCACAATACACCACGAACTCATCAGTACCCTCCGGTAGAGTTAACACCAGTGCTGAAGTAAGTCAAGTCTTCAACTCTTGGAAGCTCTCCTCACAAGCCTCCGACCACTGGAGTTTCACCTTCTTCTGGGTAAATTTGGTCAAAGGTGTTGCAATAGATGAGAAACGCTCAAAAAATCTTCGATAATGCTGGCTAGACCCAAGAAGTTCCAAATATCTGAAGGATTCACTGGTCTAGGGAAATTCTTCACCGCCTCGATTTTATGAGAATCCACCTTTATACCCTCACTTGATACCACATGGCCCAAAAATGCTACGGAGTTCAACCAAAACTTAGACTTGCTGAATTTGGCATATAATTGATTATCCTTGAGAGTCTGAAGCACTATTCTCAAATGAGAAGCATGTTCCTCCTCGCTCTGAGAGTATATCAAGATGTCATCAATGAACACAATTACAAACATATCCAAGTATGGCTTGAACACCCTATTCATCAGGTCCATAAAAGCTGCAGGAGCATTCGTTAGTAAAAAAGACATAGCTACAAACTCATAATGACCATACCACGTCTTGAAGGCTATCTTTGCGATGTCACTCTCCTGAACTCTGAGTTGATGATACCCGGATCTGAGATCTATCTTTGAGAAACACTTGGAACATTGAAGTTGATCAAATAAATCATCAATCCGGGTAGAGGATACCTGTTCTTGATAGTAACCTTGTTCAATTATCAATAATTGATGCACATACGAAGAGAACTATCTTTCTTTCGGACAAAGAGAACTGGTGCACCCCATGGGGACTTGCTCGGTGGAATGAAACCCTTATTTAACAAGTCTTTCAACTGTTCTTTCAACTCCGTTAGCTCGGTTGGAGCCATTTTGTAGGGAGGAATAGATATAGGTTGCGTGTCGGGAAGAAGATCAATACCAAAATTGATCTCCCACTCAGGAGGGATTCCCGACAAATCATCAGGAAAGACCTATGGATACTCACATACAACTGGGACTGACTGAATAATCAGGATCTCGGACTGAAAATCCTTAATTCTAACTAGATGGTACACCCAACCCTTAGAAATCATCATTCTGGCCTTAAGGTAGGAAATAAAATGACCTACAGGCACATCTGAGCTACCCTTCCATTCTAAGACTGGCTCATCTAGAAATCGGAACTCTACTGCCCTGGTTCTATAATTAACTAAAGCATAACATGAAAATAGCCAATCCATACCGAGAATAACATCAAAATTGGTCATGGCTAACTCTATCAAATCGGTTGAGGTGGACATTTTGAAGGACTGGGACCGGGAAACCTTTATACACCCGTTTAGCTACAACTAAGTAACCTACTAGAGTAGAAACTGAGAATGGTTCTTGATAAGACTTCGGGATTCACTCTAAAGCTACTAGCCACATAAGATGTCACAAAATACAAGGTAGCCCCCAAATCTTACAAAGCATAAATATCAATATGGAAAACTCGTAACATACTAGTGACAACATCTAGGGAGACCTCCTACTCCTGGAGGGATGCTAAGGCATAGAATCTGTTCTAGCGCTGACCACCACTTATGCTAGTCGATGCCCCCTGATGGACTGAGCGTGAGGGAGGGGCTGTTGAACTAGAAGCTAGATCTCAGCCCCCATCCTGATCAGGTCTCGCCACTGGGCAATATCTGAGCATGTGTCCGGGATTCCTACACCCAAAACAAGCACTGGCCTGTGTTCCCCCGACCACATGTGCGATAAGCTAGGCTGATAGAATCTGCGGATCTGCTGCTCTGACCCCTTGAGTCTGATGCTTACCCCCTTTGACCGTGCCTCGGTCTGGATGGCACACTCAATGCTAAATATTCTTTGGATTATGATCTCTAGTGGGTCTGCTGTCAGTGCCCATCACCTGACCTCAGTTGTGAGAATCTGTAACTCTTAGTCCTGGCCCTCTTGGCCTCCCTCTCCCTCGTATGCACCGCCTCCATCTGCTGGGCGTACAAAACCATCTGAGGGAAGTCCATGTCCTGGTGGAGAATAGCGGTTCGACAATCCTTGTCCAAATAGCCCACTACTCCATGCACGAACCTTCTCACCCATGCCCTCTGATCAGTGACTAACTTTGGGGTGAATTTCGATAGGCGAGTGAACTCAAGGGCATAATCTTACACCCTCATCCTCCCTCTCTTCAAATTTATTAACTTAGCTGCCTTTAGCTCCCTCATTTCATGAGGGAAGAACCGATCTAAGAATGCAACATGAAACTCTTCCCAAGTGATAGGGCCCGCTCTGACGACCCTACTACTTTCCATTGGCGAAACTAGATGTGCTCGACCCTTTTAAAATGGCACGAGGCCAACTCCGCACACCCAAATTCGTTCACCCCTATAACTTTGGTGATCTTCAATATCTCATCTATGAACTCATGCGGGTCTTTATCTACTTTTGACCCGAGGAACTCTGGCGAGTACATCCTCAAGAAGTCTCTGACTCAAGCCGTCGTTGCATTGCCATTTTTCATAACATGCACAACTGCCCGCTGATTGACCTGAGCGGTCAAGGCCTGCACAAGCATCTGAATAGCAGCCCAGAACTTAGCATGGGCAACTGGCTCCGGTGTCTAGTGCTCCTAAAGTAGTGGGGCCTATTGGTGCCCGTTCATGTTTCCATCCTCGTGGCCTTCTTTATTCCCATTCCTTCTACCATTCATTCTTCAGGGAGCCATGATTCTGCAGTCACGAATAGCTCGAATTAGAAGGATAGAGAGACTTTTCATTGCACGACATAGATCATGAAATAAGGGAACATTTCCTAAACATCTCGTAGCCTCTTCGTCATAATTATGGAGCGCTTTACACCCATAAAAAAACTCTACTTAACGCTGCTTTTAGACACCCTAGGACACTTCAAACCAATTGCTCTGATACCAAGTTTGTCACGATCCGAATGGAGGCCAAGATCGCAACATGGGACAAAGAGCACCGAGAGACCCCAAGTCCACCCATGGCATAAGCATACATCTAACTCGATCAATAAAATAGAAGAATCAACAAGATAATCATAGAGAAAGTATAAATCAAACATAACATCAGAATACACAAACTGAAGCTGAATACAACCATGTGTCTGAAAAGCCTCTAAACATGACGAGTTGCTGGGATAAAACCCCAACTAACTCAATAAAATTGAAATTGAAATACATAAAGGAAATATGAATAGCCTAGTCCCTGGGAGATGAGGACTCACCAACAATGTATGATGCTACCGCAAAAGGCAGACTTTGAGCGGGGCTGAACCTGAGAGTCGGGTCCTATATCATGAAACGATACTGCATAGAGTATGTGGTCAGTACGTGGAAGGTACCGAGTATGTAAGGTAAGTAAAACCGCTTAAGTAAATACAATCATTTAAAGACAATGCGTAAGGTAAACATAAGCATTAAGAATCTGAGAGTAGGGCTTGCATACGTTCTTATGAAATCATGATCTCTTCATAACATAACATATCATCATAACAGAATCGATTGACTCAAAAGTGAAATCTGATATTTATAAGTAAAACTAAACATTGAGTCAAACCTGCTTTGGAACATGCATACATATGTAAATCTCATGATTAATGGATATGCATAACTGAAATCATGAGTAATAATGTGAGACTCATCTTTCAACTGACATACCATGATAGAGCTTACATGGTACCAACTATCACACATAAGTCGGTAGAGCTGTCCAAAGCCTTGCCAGGGCTAGGGATGATACCATGATATCAATATCAAGCTCGGGGCCCAATTGGAGGGGATAGCTCATAAGGGAGGTCCCAAATTAATATNGGAGGTCCCAAATTAATATACATATATATATATATATAATAGTACAAACCTACGTTGGAGCATAGTTCTGAGGCATAGGGTGATCGACCCTTAGCCTACTCGATGCTAGACACTACTCCTAAAAACATGCGTATACTCTACATCATTTTATAACGAAGCTCAACATCGTCTGATGAAGCTCAATAATCAAATACATCTCAAATATGAAATTATGCATATAATAAGCTTTAGCTCAAAAGATACCACAAGCTGAAAGATAATTGAGAGTCTTCGCTCCAAAATCATGTGGTAAACTTAATTCGGGAAAATCATAATTCATTCTTAGACATGTGGTCATTACCCAATGCTTTATCATACTTGGAAATACTTAATTCACATAAAAACATGATTATAAACATGGGTATCTTCTAAATACATGCTTTTCACCATAATATCTCATTATCATCATACATTCATCACAAATCTCATCCTTCATGAATTTCTCATCAATGGGATTTTAATGCATAAAACTAGAATCATGATTTTTTTGATTGGAAATAACATAAAACTTGCCCATGCTTCATAATTCAGTAGTAGAAACATAATTAAATAATACTAATGTAGAGAATTAGGAAATTCATGCATTTGGCTTAAAACCTATAGATTCAACATAGAAATCTCATGATTTAGAGAGGGATTAGACATGGGTGTGGACGGGATCACCCATTCATAACCCTACATACCTGTTGGTAGCTGATTCTTACACTTCTGTAGATGCCCAATAGGAATTTGAAGGGAAATTAAAGAACAATAGCTTGATCACCCTCTCTCACCTTCTACCTTACTTGTATGAATGAATATGGCCTAAAATGAACTTAACCCCTTTAAAAGTCTTCATTCATAACTCAAAACGACATAGTTTAGGACTTAGAAGCTTAGGAATTATGAAATAATCCTTACTAATCGCATAAAATAACTGCCAGGTAGTCCCAACGAGAGACCTAACGATTCATCCCCTTTGACAATGACTCGTGGTTCGATCCATGAACTACACTGCTCAACAGGTCTCTTGGGCTAATAACAGAAGACATAACGACTCGTGACCTTGTGATCATGACTCGTGGTCACCATCCATGATGTTCACTTCCTTTTCTTCAACAAAATCATTCCCTACTTGGCCACGACTGTTCCCACAAATCGTGGGGACTGACCATGATCCGTGGGGTCCTCCCGTCAAGTACACTGCCTGCCTTCCTTCTCTCTACTTCCTCACCCACCCCACGACTTACCAAATGGCTCGTGGGGACTGACCACTAGTCGTGGTCATGCCCCCTAGGGATCTCATTTCTCAAATTTCCCTGGCCTCCCCACGAGTCACATCACGTCTCGTGGGCTGATTTCACGGGTCACCTCATGACCCGTCCTGATACCTGGTGCTAGTTTTGAGTTTTTCTCTGTTTCAACTCCCAGGTCTTATCTTTGGAATTCTGGGGTATAACACCGAAGAAAACTTCACTAGTACCTCCAATTCATAAGCCACATTTACAACCCGCTTCACAAGCCTGTATGTCCCAATATATCGGGGACTAAGCTTCCCCCTCTTCCCGAATCTGTTCACTCCCTTCATGGGAGATACTTTTCGAAACACCCAATCAGCAATGCCCAACTCAAGATCTCTCTACCTCACATCCGCATAAGATTTCTGACTACCTGGGTTGTTTTCAACCTTTTCCTTTATAAGTTGAACTTTCTCCATAGCCTCATGGACTGAACCTGGTCCTATAGCTTCACCAACTATAACCAACCAATAGGCAAACTACACCTCCACCCATAAAGAGCCTCAATTGGGGCCATCTGAATGCTAGAATGGTAGTTGTTGTTGTTTGCAAACTCGATGAGAGGTAAATAATCATCCCAACTACCTTTGAAACCAATCACACTACTCTAAATATATCCTCGAGAGTTTGAATGGTCTATTCTTCCTGGCCATCTATCTATGAGTAAAATGATGTAATCAGCTTAACCTGAGTACCAATTCTCTTCTTAAACGATCTGCAAAACTGAGAGGTAAACTGAGTACCTCTATCTGATATGATGGACAAGGGCACTCCATTCTACCGAACTAACTCTCGAATGTACAATTTTGCATAATCCTTCGTTGAATCGGTAGTTTTTGACTAGTAGGAAATGAGATATTTTGGTCATCCTATCCACCAACTCCGCCATGCCCTTATTCATGTCATTCCACCAATAGACTTCTCATAGGTTGCGGTACATCTTGGTGGCACCTGGGTGTATAGAATTTCTAGGACCATGAGCCTTGTGCAACATCCGATCTCTCAAATCATCAACACCTGGAACACATAAACGACCTTCATATCGCAACTCACCATCTCCCCCCTTTGGAGAAGACCTCTACCTTATGATTCCGAATGACTTTATTCAACTCTACTAAGATAGGTTCCTTGTCTTTCCCAGCTTTGACCTCGGTCATTAAGGAAGATTTTAATCCATTCTAAATAATGGCACCACCATATGTCGAGTCAACAAGAAGAACTCCTATGCTTCCAGCTAAGAATATTGAAAGTCCCAAACCTCTAAGTTTTAACATTTTATGCTTAAAATCATTCTAAACACACAAAATGTTCAATTCCACCCGAAACTCATTCGGTATCCCCCGTTCACAATCCAAATACGCAATTCGATCATAAAACACATTCAGAACTTGTTTGAATCATCTAATCACCAATATAAGGTCATTTGGATCAAAAGTTGACCACGGTCAAACTTAGCTTCTTCAAAGCTGATAAATTCAACAAAAGGTTCAAATCACTCTCGAATTAGCTTGAGATCCATGCAAATCACCCAACTAAATAATAAATCACCACCCGGAACCAGTAGAGCTTTTAGAATCTAAATTAGAGCTCATTAACCTAAAATGTTGACTTTGGTCAAACCCCTCAAACTACAAACCTTCCAAAAATCGAAAATCTCAGCGAATCTTCATTGGATTGTCTCTGGAATAGTGTCATCCATCTCCGTAAGTCATGAATAGAAAAAAGGGAAAGTTCAACCTAGGGATGCAGACCAACAATCATAAAATGACCATGCAGGTTATTACACTCCCCAACTTGGCTAATAACTACTCTTGCTAGACTTCTACCTGCCCAACACATATGGTAGTCATAGGGAGTTACCCTGAACATGCCCATTTTTACCATCATTTCCATCATGGGGGAACATTCATAGGGCTTAGAGTGAGGAAACCATGAGTACGAATCATTCAAGAAATCTAAGCTGGGCATATACCTAATATAACACAATCTTTTGAATCAATAAGGCAAATCTCAAGGACTGAGTGTGGCAAACCCGAACACCGACTCAAGGGTTGCTCTTCGGCTAGATCAGGGGGCGGAGAAGCCCATATGCCAGCCGCTAGTTCAGTTGCTCTAGCATCACTTCCCCCTCAGTAGGGTTCCTCCACTAGTTCAGCTGGCGGTTAGTGCCAGAATAAGTTCTATGCCCTTGTGACCCGTCAGGAGCAGGAGACTTCACCGGATGTGGTTGCGGTGTGTATTGATGCAACATGGGAAAGTGATAGCATATTCCTTTAAACAGTTGAAAGTCCATGAGAAAAATTACCTGACCCATGATCTTGAATTGGTTGCGGTGGCGTTTTCATTGAAGATATGGCGACATTATTTGTATGGGGTCCACGTGGATGTGTTTATGGACCATAAAAGCTTACAATATGTGTTCACTTAGAAGGATCTCAATCTTCGACAAAGAAGGTGGTTGGAACTACTCAAGGACTACAATATGAGTGTCCTTTACCATCTGGGTAAATCTAATGTAGTAGCAGATGCACTAAGCAAACTCTCTATGGAGAGTGTGTCCCATGTGGATGAACGGAAGAGGGAGTTGGTGAAAGATCTGCATCCACTTGCTAGGATGGGAGGGAGGTTGGTTGACTCGACTGATGGCGGTGTTGTTGTCCAGAATGGATCAGAGTCATCCTTGGTGACTGATGTGAAAGCTAGACAAGATGAGGACCCGATCTTTGTAAAGTTGAAGGAAGCCGTTCAAAGTCAGAAGGTGGAGGTCTTCTCCCAAGGGGGAGATGGTGTGCTTCGGTACCAGGGTCGCTTATGTGTTTCAGATGTTGACGATTTGAGGAGATGGATGTTGCATGATGCTCATGGATCCAGGTATTCTATCCATCCGTGTTCCACCAAGATGTACCGTGACTTACAAGAAATCTATTGGTGGAATGGCATGAAGAAGGATATTGCAGAATTCGTAGCCAAGTTTCTGAAATGCCAGCAAGTAAAGGTTGAGCATCAAAGGCCGGGAGGTGTACTTCAGGATATCAAGATTCCTACTTGGAAGTGGGAAGAAATTAACATGGGTTTCATAAAAGGATTACCTCATACTCATCGACAATATTATTCCATTTGGGTTGTGGTAGACAGGTTGACTAAGGCTGCTCATTTTCTACCAGTTAAAACAAGGGACTCAACGGAGGATTATGCCAAACTATATATTCAGGAGTTGGTCCGATTTCATGGAGTGCCTTTATTAATCATTTCAGATCGAGGTACTCAATTTACCTCCCATTTTTGGAGGTCATTTCAAAAAGGACTTGGTACACGGGTTAAGCTCAACACAACATGTCACCCGCAAATGGATGGTCAGGAAGAGCGGAAAATCCAAACTCTCGAGAACATGTTGAGGGTATGAGTGATTTAATTCAAGGGTGGTTGGGACGATCACTTTCCCCTAATCGAGTTTTCCTACAATAACAGCTATTACACTCGTATTCAGATGTCTCCGTTTGAGGCTCTCTACGGGTAGAGATGTAGATTGCCCATTGTTGCGCCCCGCAAGTGTACGGGTCGTACAAGTAATATAGTGTCCCTTTTTAAGAGCCGGATGACGAACCCACAGGGACAGGACCAAATCAGATAACTATCAATTTCAAGTGTGATATCAAATAGAGCAAGTGTTGATTATAAAAGTTTTCGATAGAGTTTAATTAAGTCTAATTGTGGTCAACGAAATACTCTGAATTAATTCAAGGAGCAACATAGAGTTAAAGCCGGATAAT
>JACEIK010002065.1:81580-92345 GCA_018107945.1 Datura stramonium | reverse complement strand
AGTAACTTACTTACAAGAATTGGTAGAAGAGAAGAGGAATTTTACAAACCCTAGGTGAGTTCTCCCACTTCTCCCTTCACTCCTTGGCAGTTTTTCAGAAATAAATCGTGACTTCCGTTTTTAGGAGCTAAGGGACCTATTTATAGTAAATGAGAATTGTGCAAAATTATGCCTTTCGTGGAATGGCTCCGTGTCATAGAGTGTATCGCAGAGCACTACCTTCGTGACACTGTGTGTATCACGGAGCACTGCCTCCGTGACACGGTGTGTCTCGCGGAGCACTGCCTCCGTGACACGGAGGTATCGCGGAGGCACTATGGAAATCGCCCAATTTATTCCATCTTTGGTATTTCTCTCCCCATATCATTCCTCCACTTCACCAAATCATAGATTGGGTCCTCCAATGCATGATTTACCTTCAAAAACAAGGACTAATCATGTGTGTTAATACATATTCACATTTACATAAAAACACATGAGAATGTACATAATTAAATAGATAAACAAGGCAAAACTAAGTTATAAAGTATCACTTGGGCATGTTATTTTGCCCACGATCACCCATCGGATAGTTTTAGGTTTGTGAGGCAGCAATGATAGGGCCGGATTGGTTCACGAGGCAATGGAGAAGGTTTAGTTGATAAGAGACAGGTTGAAAACTACCAGAGTCACCAAAAGTGTTATGCGGACGTGAGATGAAGAGAATTAGAATTAGAAGTCAATGATTGGGTATTTCTGAGGGTGTCTCCCATGAAGGGAGTGATGCGGTTTGGAAATAAAGAGAAACTTAGTCCCCGCTATGTTGTCCCCTACCAGATTGTGAGAAGAGTTGGCAAGGTGGTGTATGAATTGAAGTTGCCCTCAGAGTTATCTTTCGTTCATCCTGTGTTTCATGTATCACTTTTGAAGAAGTGCTTGGGTGATCTAGCTCTAGTTGTCCTAGTGGAAAATGTTGGTGTAAGAGATAACCTTAACTATGAGGAGGTTCCGATGGAAATATTGGATCGTCAGGTTCGGAGGCTAAGCAACAAGGAAGTAGCTTCAGTTAAATTGTTATGCAGGAATCAGCATGTTGAAGGAGCTACATGGGAAGCCGAAGTGGAAATGATGGCTAGATACCCATATTTATTCTCTACCTGCTCAGTTCCAACTTGAGGTATCAGTTTTTGTTCTAAAACTCATTTTAGTTTTCATGTTCTGTTCATGTGTTCAAGTTTCTTTTATGTATATGGATATGTATGTGAATCATGAAATAAGTTCAGCTATATGGTTTGAATCGAAGATAGTCATTTAGTCTGTTTTTGGTTTAAATGATCAAAATTTGAGTGTAATTATTTCATGTCTCTATTTTCTGCTTGTTTCCAACATTCGAGGACGAATGTTCCCAAGGGAGAGATATTGTAATACCCAGAAAGTGCCTTAGATTAGATCCGGGATCAAAAATTGAAGTTGACTGAAAACTGAAAAAAATATTGCAAGACGGACGACCCAATGGATCGTTGGTCCAACCAAGGACCGGTTAGAAGCAATCGTGGGAAGTGTAGGTCTGGTGATAGTGGAAACAACGAGTAATGTAACCGTGGTGGGTACTAGACTTCAGCCTTAGGGGATGTAACGGGTCATCCTACGACCCGTCATGAGATGTAATGAATCGTGGTAACGAGTCCTTGTATTGGATGTCAATATTATCAAGTGGACCTAATGGGTAGTGCTTAACCCTAGGACAATGCTTAGCCCTTGAAATAAAATTTAGNATCCTACGACCCGTCATGAGATGTAATGAATCGTGGTAACGAGTCCTTGTATTGGATGTCAATATTATCAAGTGGACCTAATGGAAGGCAACAACGACTTGTTGGAGGAAACAACGAGTCATGGTGAAGCTCATTGTGAGGAGAAGTATAGGATCTTCAGGAGGAAGTAACGATTGTATCAACGATCCGTTGGATGAAAGGACGTCTCGTCCTATTTAGTCGTGGGTTGAAACTGAGATCAAGGTTTTGGCAGTGTAGATGACGAGCGGATACTACGAGTTATGGTATCCTCCAACAACTCGTTGGTACGTCCGTTAGATCATCCAATGCAGATTTTTTAGGGTTTTTAATTAAGGGTATTTTAGTCATTCCTACACTCTAAGGTCCTAAACTACGCTGTTTTAAGTAATTTTCTGAATGTATTCAGATAGGTTAAGACCTCCTAGCCTATTCATTCTCATGCATGAAAAAGTTATAAAATTTATAGGTGATCAAGCTAGTCTTCAAGGTGTTCTTCATCAATTTCCCTTTGGGCTTTCAAGGAGTGGTAAGAATTGGTCCTACCTAGGTAGGTAGGGTTATGAATGGGTGTTTTCCTTCACACCCATGCCCAATCTCTCTTAATTCACGAAATTTGGTCAAAAACCTTAAGGAGTTTTAACTTAAATCTTGTCGAATTCTAATGATCTATTAATCGGTTATTTTCTTTTGTGATTTATATGATATTTTATGAATTATGATAAGATTCTACAACTATTTTTATTATAAAATTATTGATATCCATTTCTACTAAATTAAGCCTAATTATGTATGATCTATGATGGATCGAGTTATGATTTTTACTTCAATTGTTGATATTCACAAACCCTTCATGATTAATGATATGAAATATGGATTTATTCTAATACCCATTATGATTTGATGATTTGTAAAGTATATGTACGATCTACAAATATGCATGAATCCCATGATTTACGAATTATGTTTTGGCTGACTCACGGGCCCTATCTTCATGGCTAGTTCATGTATTTACAAGCATTCTTATGATTATCATGATTTAACTAGCCCATGAATCTCATGTATATTAATTAATGAGCACTATATATGTTTTGGGAGTAGTATTTAACACCGAGTAGGTTCGGAGCCAGGTTCTGCCTTAGATCTCATAACTACGTGCCACAATACGGCATGATGGGACCTCCCTTTTGACTGTCCCCTTGCCCTAATGGGCCATTTTCATGGTGATATCATGCCTTTCATGGTTCTACCCTTGGCAAGGTACCAACTCCCTCCCGACTAGGGTTACAGGTCGGGCTCCATGTGTGCTCGTATGGGGTATGTTGGTTATGAGAATCTCTCACTATTCCTCATGATTTATGCATGTTTATGATTACGTATATTGGCTCAAGTCATGTCAATAAAGCTTTTCTCTTATGATTATGATTACGACTGAATTATGAATGTTTTGAAATCCTTGACTTATGTTATCGTATGCTTTTTGTGTTATGAGCATGTTGTCCTACTCTTATGATCATTTATGAGTCTCGACTATCACACTCAAGTGGGTAGAGCCATCGAAACCCTTGCCAGGGCTAAAGATGCTACCATGATATCGATATCAAGTTGAAGGACCTTTCGGGGTAGGGGATATCTCACAAGGGAGGTCCCAAAGTATATATGGTATGTAAAACTACGTTGGCGCATAGTTCTGAGGCATAGGGTTGGCTGACCCTTAACCTATTCGGTGCTAGACACTACTCCCAAAAATATGCATATGCTCTCCATCGTTTTTTCAATGAAGTTGACCATCGTCTATTGACAAAGATGAATAATCAAATACATATCAAATCTGAAATCATACTTGAGGAGCTTTTTCTCAAACCATACCACAAGCTGAACATAAATGGGAGTCTTAACTCCAAAACCATGTGGTAAGCTGCTTCGTGAAATCATAAATCATACTTGAACAGATGGGCAACACCCAACACTTTACTCATGCTTGAAAATATTTAAATTCACTTGAAAACATGATCATAAACATGGGTAACTTGAAAAAATGCTTTTCATCAATAATATCTCATCATACTTGAACATTCATCATAAATCTCATCTTTCATGAACTTCTCATAAATGAGCATTTTAATTTATAAAGCTTGAAAACATGAATATAATTGAAAACAATGTAAAACTTGCACATGAGTCATAATTCAATAATAGAAGCATACATAGATCATACACATGTAGAAAATTAGGAATTTCATGCATTGGGTCAAAACCCCATAGGATCAACATATGAATTTTCATGATTTAGAGAGTGATTGGGCATGGGTGTGAACAAATTCACCCATTCATAACCCTACATACCTGTGATGGACTGATTTAACCACTCGTTTGATTGCCCAATGAAGAATATAAGTGAAACTTGAAGGAATTAAGCTTGATCACCTCCTTAGCTCTCTAAGTTTGAATGCATGAGTAGGAATAGTCTAGAATGAACTTGACCCTCTTAATACTCACTGTTCATAGCCTAAAACGATGTAGTTTTGGCCGTAGGATCATAGAAATTACGAAAAAACCCTTACTAAATTCGCAACAAATAATTGACTGCCAGTCCCTACGATGGACTAGACGAGTCGTTGTCTACTGTTGTCGTGTGCACTGTCACCTTTCCTAAAAGGATCCCCACGAGGTACCTAACAGATCATCATTGCTGACCATGAGTCGTGGTCACCACTCGTTACCTTCACTGTCCTACATCTCAAGTCATTCACCAAAGGCTGACCACGACTCACCTAACGAATCCT
Source organism: Datura stramonium (assembly GCA_018107945.1). Classification (NCBI taxonomy): domain Eukaryota; kingdom Viridiplantae; phylum Streptophyta; class Magnoliopsida; order Solanales; family Solanaceae; genus Datura; species Datura stramonium. The sequence continues at coordinate 87,787 of JACEIK010002065.1, read as the reverse complement.
GGTGACTGACCACAATTCGTGGGGTCCAGTCGTAGGGTACATTGCCGACCATTCTTAACATTTCCAAAACCCTTGACCACGACTGACTCAATGAGTCGTGGGGGCTGATCACGACTTGTGGTCATGTCGGTGGGGTCTCAAACCAACATTTTCCAACTCAATTCACAATCCTAACAACGAGTCACTTAACGACTCGTGCTCAACCTGACGGGTCATCATATGATTACCCGTTCTGTGATCTGGTGCAGAAAATCATGTTTTCTCTATTTCAACTCCCGTGTCTGATGTTAGGTCATCCGAGGTATAACAATATCTCCCCCTTGGAAACGTTCGTCCTTGAATGTTGAAAATCCTACAGAAAATCCAAGAAATGCAATCATCATATTCAAATACTGATCATATAAGCTGAAAACTGACGGAATGACTAACTTTGTTTTAAACTACATGGCTGAACTGAATTCATTAATCATACATACATCTATATACGTGAAAGAAATTGGGGCACATGAACTGAACATGAAACTAAATAGAGTTTTAGGGAAAAACTTATAGCTTAAGATGGAATTGAGCTAGTAGGGAATGGATGTGGGTATCTAGCCATCATATTGCTTCGGCTTCCCATGAGCTCCCTCAACTTGCTGATTCCTTCATAAAACTTTAACTGAAGCTACTTCCTTGTTTCTTAGCCTTCAAACTTGCCGATCCAGTATTTCCACCGGAACGTACGCATAACTAAGGTTGTCTTTCACACCAACACTGCCCACCGGGACAACTAGAGCTGGATCACCCAAACACTTCTTTAAGAGTGATACATGAAAAACAGGATGCACATAAGTTAATTCTGAGGGAAAATCCAATTCATACGCCACCTTTCCAACCCGCTTCACAATCTGGTAGGGGCCAACACAACGAGGTATGAGTTTTCCTTTCCTTCCAAACCTCATCACTCCCTCCATGGGATACACCTTCAGAAACACTCAATCATTTACTTCGAACTCAAGTTCTCTCCTTCTCACATCGACAAAAGGACTTTTGGTGACTTTGAGCTGTTTTGAAACTATCCAGTATGAACCGAACCTTCTCCATAGCCTCATGGACAAAATTTGGTCCTATTAACGTAGCTTCACCGACTTTGAACCAACTAATAGGCAATCTACATCTCCACCCATAGAGAGCCTCAAACGGAGCCATCTGAATGTTGGAATGACAGCTGTTATTGTACGCAAACTCAATAAGAGACAAATAATCATCCCAACTACCCTTGAAGTCAATCACACATGCTCTCAACATGTCTTTGACAGTCTGAATTGTGCGCTCCGCTTGACCATCCGTTTGTGGGTGAAATGTTGTACTGAGCTTGACCTGAGTACCAAGTACTTTTTGAAATGATCTCAAAAACTGAAAAGTAAATTGGGTACCTCTGTCTGATATGATGGACATGGGCACTCCATGAAACCAAACTAGCTCTTGGATGTATAGTTTGTCATAATCTTCCATTGTATCAATGGTTTTGATCGATACAAAGTGAGCGGCTTTGGTCAACCTGTCTACAACAACCCAAATGGAGTCATACTGTCAACGAGTGTGAGGCAACCATATAATGAAGTCCATGTTTATTTCCTCCCACTTCCAAGTGGGAATATTGATATCCTGAAGCAGACCTCCCGGCCTCTGATCCTCAACCTTCACTTGTTGACAGTTTGGACACTTAGCTACAAATTCTGCGATGTCTTTCTTCATGCCATTCCACCAATAGACTTCCCGTAAGTCTTGGTACATCTTTGTGGCACTTGGATGTATTGAATATCTTGAACCACGAGCCTCATGTAAAATCTAATTCCTCATGTCATCAACATCTAGGACACACAAATGACCCTGATATCAAAGCACACCATCTCCCCCTTGGAGAAGACCTCTACCTTCTGACTCTAAATGGCTTCCTTTAACTTTACCAAAATAGGGTCCTTGTCTTACCTATCTTTCACATCAGTCACCAAGGACGATTCTAATCCGTTCTGAACTATAACACCACCATCAGTTGAGTCAACTAAACAAACTCCCAACCTTGCAAGTCGATGTACATCCTTCACCAGCTCCTTTCTCCCCTCATCCACATGGGATACACTCTCCCTAGAGAGTCTACTAAGTGTGTTTGCTACTACATTAGCCTTGTCCAGATTGTAAAGGACACTCATATCATAATGCTTGAGTAGCTCCAACAACCTTCTTCAGTGTAGATTTAGATCCTTCTGTGTAAACATATATTGTAGACTCTTGTGGTCCCTAAACACATCTATGTGGACCTTGTAAAAATAGTGTCTTCATATCTTCAAGGCAAATACTACTGCCACCAATTCAAGATCATTGGTCGGGTAATTTTTCTCATGAACTTTAAGTTGTCGGGACAAATATGCTATAACCTTGTTGTGCTGCATCAATACACAACCTAGGCCGATTCTAGAAGCATCGCAATACACTAAAAACCCATCAGTACCCTCTGGTAGAGTTTACACCGGTGCTGAGGTAAGTCTAGTCTTCAACTCCTGAAAGCTTCTCTCAAAAGCCTCCAACCATTAAAACTTCACTTTCTTTTGGGTCAATTTGGTCAATGGCGCTGCAATAGATGAAAAAATCTCAACAAATCTCTAAGAGTAGCCAGCTAAGCCCAAAAAGCTCCGGATATCTAAAGGATTCACCGGTCTAGGCCAATTCTACACTGCTTCTATTTTCTGAGAGTCCACCTTTATGCCCTCACTTGACACCACATGGCCCAAAAATGCCATTGAGTTCAACCAAAACTTACACTTGATGAATTAAATATATATATATATGGCGATCTTTGAGAGTTTGTAGCACCACCATCAAATGAGCGGCATGCTCCTCCTCACTCCGAGAGTATATCAGGATGTCATCAATAAACATGATCACAAACATATCCAAGTATGGCTTGAACAGCCTATTCATAAAGTCCATAAAAGCTGCAGGAGCATTTGTTAGTCCAAAAGACATAACTACAAACTCATAATGACCATAATGCATCACTCTCCCGAACCCTGAGCTGATGGTATCCGGATCTAAGATCTATCTTAGAAATGCACTTGGCACCCTGAAGCTAGTCAAATAAATCATCATTCCTGGGTAGAGGATACAGTTCTTGATGGTGACCTTGTTCATTTGCCGATTATTAATACACATACGAAGAGAGCAATCTTTCTTCCGGACAAAGAGAATCGGTGCACCCATGGGGATTTACTCGGTCAAATGAAACCCTTATCTAAAAGCTCCATCAACTACTCCGTCAACTCCTTTAACTAGTTTAGGGCCATCCTAAAAGGAGGAATAGAGATAGGTTGCATACCGGGAAGAAGGTAAATTCCAAAATCAATCTCCTGCTCCGGTGGGATTCCTGGTAGATCAACTAGGAAGACTTCTTTGTACTCACATACTTCTGAAACTGACAAGATAGTCAGGGTATCGGACGTAGTATCCTTAACCCTAACTAGATGGTATACACAACCTTTGGAGATCATCTTTCCTGCCTTAAGATAGTAAATGAAATGACGTACAGGAGCAGTTGAACTATCCTTCCACTTTATGACTGGCTTACTCGTAAATCTGAACTCTACTGCCCGGGTTGTACAATTAACTGAGGCATAACATGCAAAAAGCCAATCCATGCCGAGGATAACATCAAAATCGATCATGGCTAACTCTACTAGATTTGCTGAAGTGACTTTTTGAAGGACTGTGACCGGGCAACTTCTATACACCCGTCTATCTACAATTGAATCACCCACTGGTGTAGAGACTAAGAAGGGTTCTGACAAGATTTTGGGACTGACTCCGAAACTACTAGCCACATAAGGTGTCACAAAAGACAAGGTATCCCATGTATCTAACAAAGCATATACATCAAGATGGAAAACTCATAAGATACCAGTGACTACATTCGGGAAGACCTCCTACCCCTAGCGGGATGCTAAGACATAGAATCTGTTTTGGCACTGACTGCCACCTGTGCTAGTAGATGCCCCCTGCTTGGCTGGGCATATAGGTGGAGCTGCTAAACTAGAAGCTGGGCTTCGACCCCTATCATGGCCCTGTCTAGCTGCTAGGAAATCTCTAAGCATGTGTTCGGGCTTCCCACACCCGAAGCAAGCACCTATACTCGCCAAACACTGTCTCGTGTGCCCCCGACTACATTTGCCGCAAATTGGGATGCTGGATCCGCGAGACTGCTGCTCTGACCCTTAAAGCCTAATGCTCGCCTTCTCTAGTCGTGCCTAGATCTGGATGGAACACTCATCACTGAAGATGCTGGGGCTGAAGATCCCTGGTGGGTCTGCTTTCAGTGCCCACCACCTTGCCTCGGTTGAGAGAATCTATAGTTGTCTGTCCTGGACCTCTTGGCCTCTCTCTCCCTCACATGCGCCACCTCCATCTGCTGGGCGTATAAAACTATTCAAGGGAAATCAATATCCTGATGGAGCATAGCAATCTGACAATCCTTGTCTAGGTAGTCCACCACCCCATGAACAAACCTTCTCACTCCCACATTCTGATCAATGACTAACTCGGGGGCATACTTTGACAAAAGAGTGAACTCTAGGGCATATCCCTACACTGTCATCTTTCACTATTTAAGATTCAGGAACTCGGCTACCTTCAACTCCCTCATCTCAAGAGGGAAAAACTGATCTAGAAAAGCAACGTGAAACTCCTCCCAACTAATAGGGCCTGTTGCGGCTCTCCTACTATCCTTCCAATATCTAAACCAAATGTGTGTAACCCCCTTCAACTGATATGAGGCCAAATCATCACACTCTACTCCATTCACCCCCATGACCTAGCTGATCTTCAAAATCTCATCGATAAACTAATGTGGATCCTCGTCCACCCTGGACCCAAGAAACTTTGGTGGGTTCATCCTTAGGAAATCTCTGACTCAAGTTGCTACCACATTCCTGTTCTGAGGGACATGCGCCATTGCCTGCTGGTTGACTTGCGCGGTCAAGGCCTGCTCTAGCATCTAAATGGCTGCCCGAAATTCAGCATGGGCTACCGGCTCTGGAGCATGGAGCTCCTGGACTGGTGGGGCTTGTTGGTTTCCCGTCCCAATTACCATCCTCATGGAAATTTCCATTTCCATTCCTTTTTCGGTTAATACTATGGGGAGGCATGATTCTGCAATTGTGAATAGCATGTGTTAGAAGGATAGAGAGACATTTCACCGCATGGCATAGATCATGAAAGAAGGGAACATTTCCTAAACGTCTCGTAGCCTCTTCGTCATAAGTGTGGCGCACTTCACACCCATGAAAATGACTCTACTTAACGCAGCTTTCAGACACCTTAGGAAACTTCAAGCCTATTGCTCTGATACCAAGTTTGTCACGACCCAAACATAGCCTCGGATCGAGACACAGGACAAAGAGACCCAAGAGATTCCAAGTCGACCAAGGCATGAACATACATCTAACTCAATTAAATAGGGTGGAAGACTCAAAATAACAAATATAGAGGAGTTGATGGGACAAGATCCCAACTAACTCTCTAAGTCTGAAGAGCCTCTAATTCTGATGAGTTGATGGGACAAGATCCCAACTAACTCTCTAAGTCTGAAATAAAAAACATGCATACATAACTAATTTAAAGAGGGGCCATCGATAGATGAGGACTCACCAATAGAGTCTGAAGCTAACTTCGGAAGCTGGCTAGTGACGGAGCTGAGTCTAAAGATTAGATCCTGTACCATGAAATGATACAACATAGAGTATGCGGTTAGTACGTGGAATGTATCGAGTATGTGAGGTAAGTAAAACCGCTTAAATAAGTAAAACCATTAAAAAAATGCATAATATAAAACACAATCAAGATAAGATTCTGAGAGTAGGGCTTGCATGCTATTTTCTGAAATCATGATTTGAACATAACATAACATCATAACTGATTCGAATGACCCAACGCGGAAATCTGATAATCGCAAGTAAAACTAAACATTGGGTCAAACCTGCTTTAGAATATATATATATCATGAGTGATAAACATGCATAACTGAAATCATGAGGAGCAATGGGAGACTCATCATATAATCGACATAACCATGATATAGCTTACATAGTCCCGACTATCACATTCAAGTGGGCAGAGCCATCTAAAGCCTTACCAGGGCTAAAGACGCTACCAAGATATCGATATCAAGCTCAA
>JACEIK010002065.1:0-71061 GCA_018107945.1 Datura stramonium | reverse complement strand
TCTAGCAATTCCACTCTAATTAAGCATTCACCATCATACACCTCTAGTTAATGATTTAGCTGCTCATAATTAAGAAGTTCCAAAGCACATTTAACAATAAACTCATTGATTTCAATAACAAGAGTAGAAAAATCAAGTTCACAAGTAGTCTTCAACACTGGCAGTACCTTTCTATTTAGAAGAAGAAGAGAGAAAAAGAATAGCATTTTTCAAATTCTACCAATTAAATTCTCTTCTCTGCCAAAGGAATGTTCTAAAACTATGAATGGAAAAAAGATTGTAACACCCTGGAAGTTCCTAAGACAAAACCTCAGAGTTAGATGGAGTCCAGCAGAATAACCAGCAGGATTTGCCTCAGAACGGGTTATGGAACGACTTGTTAGGTAACCTAACAGGTCGTGGTCAATCCTGTGAGGATCAGTCAGGAAATGCAGCAGGTCTAGTGACCAAGAATGACCAGAGGAGTCATCATGTTAGGTAATGACTCATCAGGGTAGTCGTACGAAGGAGAAGCAGGAAATCGTCGGCTTCAATGGAAATTGACGACCTAATGAGTCGTGAGGCAAGCAATGACTCATTAGGTCGATCGTTATGTGGTGACTAGAGATCCAAGATGGGGTTCCAGGAAGTAGGGATAATTGAAGGTGCTCATGAGTAGTCATGTCAGCGAACGACTCGTGAGGTGAGTCGTTGAATGATTCGAGGCAATTTTGAGAAATCGTCCAGTGTACTCCACGATAGGGCCTTACGAGTCATTGTCAATCCCACGACTCATGGAGTGACCTATGGGGACTGGCAGGTGGAATTTTCCTGCATTTTTCTTGGGGTGTTTTCATAAAATTGTACGCTTCTAAGTCCTAAACTATGCCGTTTTGAGCATTTAATGGGACGTTTTGAGGGGATGACTAGCCTAAACCCTCATTCTACACCAAAATAGTCTCAAACTCTTCTTTCTCCTCTGTTTCTAGACTCAAGGATTCATTAAGGGTTCAAGGTGCAAGTTCAAGTTGGGGTTTCTTCTTGACTCGTGCCAGCCACCTTGACAAGGACCACACTTACAATGAATCCCTGCCACGACATGTTACACCGACCAATGAGTCATTCCATGGATCGTTTGTCCAAGACCTGCCAACCACCTTCTCACCACGACTGAGACCAACGGTCCGTAAGAGCTTGCCACGACTCGTTCAATGGGCTGTCCTATTGCATTTCTTCCAAGTTTTCTATTGGACACCCTTTAACTCTTTAGACTATTCTTAGGCACTTCCGGGTTATAAAAATATCTCCCCCTTGGAAACATTCATCCTCAAATGTGAATGTACATTCTGAAAAGCTGGGGAAAGAAACTGATATCTCAAATACTGAAAATATAAAGCTGAAAACTAACGGAGTGACTGACTCCGGACTGGAATACACGACTGAACTTAATTCATGAATCACACATACATGCATCGACATGAAAGAAACTAGAACACATAAATTGAACATGAAACGGAATAGAGTACTAAGGAGGAAACTGATACCTCAAGCTGGAACTGAGCCGAAATGGAATAGATGTGGGTGTTTAGCCATCATATCTGCTTTGGCTTCCCACGTAGCTCCCTTAATATGCTGATTCTGCCACAAAACCATTACTGAAGCTACTTCCTTATTTCTTAGCTTCCGAACCTGACAATCAAGTATTTCCACTGGAACCTCTTCGTAGATGAGGCTATTCTTCACACCTACACTCTCCACCGAGACAACCAAAGACGAATCGCCTATGCACTTCTTCAAATGCGACATATGAAATATTGGATGATCTGAAGCCAATTCTGAGGGCAACTCCAACTCATATGCTCCTTTCCAACTCATTTCACAACTTGGTATGAGCCAACATAACTGGGCCTGAGTTTTTCTTTCTTTCTGAATCTCATCACTCCCTTCATGGGAGATACCTTCGGAAACACCCAATCATGAACTTCAAACTCAAATTCTCTCCTCTTCACATCCGCATAGGACTTTTGATGACTCCGGGTTGTCTTCAACCTTTCCCTTACAAGCTGAACCTTCTCCATAGCCTCATGTACAAAATCTGGTCCTATCAACATCTTCACTGACTTCGAACCAACCAATAGACGATCTACATCTCCGCCCATAAAGAGCCTCAAATAGAGCCATCTAAATATTGGAATGGCATCTGTTGTTATATGAAAATTCAATGACAGGCAAAAGATCACCCCAACTACCCTTGAACCCAATCAAACACGCCCTCAACATATCCTCAAGATTTTTAATGGTCCATTCAGCCTGACCATCTGTTTGCGGGTGAAATGCTACACTAAGCGTTACCTGAGTACCAAGTCCCTTATGAAACAATCTCCAGAACTTGGAGGTAAACTGAGTACCTCTATCTGATATGATAAAAAAGGGCACTTCATGCAGTCGAACTAACTCCTGACTATACAATTTAGCATAATCTTCCATTGAATCGGTAATTTTGACTAGTAGAAAATGAGTTGCTTTAGTCAACTTATCTACAACAACCCCAAATAGAGTCATATAGCCGATGAGTACGAGGCAACCCTGTAATGAAGTCCATATTTATTTCCTCCAATTTTTAATCAGGGATATTAATGTATGGAAGCACACCTCCAGGACTTTGATGCTCAAACTTCACCAATTGACAATTCAAACACTTAGCCAGAAACTCTTCTATGTCCTTCTTCATGCCATTCCACCAGTAAACTTCTCGTAGGTCACAGTATTTTCTTAGTGGCACCTAGATGTATAGAATAACTGGAACCATGAGTCTTATGTAACATCCGCTCCCTCATTTGATCAGCTCCCGGTACACGTAAACGACACTAATATCGAGCACACCATTAATGTGTTATGAGTTTACAGCACTTCCGATGCTCAAAACTAAAAATTAACATGGAATTAGGTGTGTTTATATGGATATAAGGAACTTTTTCCTTAATTACAACACAAATAAGTGTTGGAGCAAGAATGTGCAAAAGATAGCCTGAAAGTGTAGAAAATGGGCTAAAGTCACAGTCTCACTATGAGCCGTAGGTTGAAGGTACGAGCCATACTAAAGATCGTGAAAAGCTTCAAATGGATGAATGGTTAAGATTTCAACCTATGTAATATCCCGGAAGTTCCCAAGACTAGACCCGAGATTTAAATGAAAGTTGGCAGCAATCTGGGAAAATACAATAAAATGGGTCATGTAACGGATCATTGGTCCCAAAAACAATCAATAGGGAGTGCTTGTGGTGAGGTGCAATAGGGTCAAAGTTGCAGTAGGGGGTCAAGGAAGGACCCGTGGTTTGATATCACGATTCATTGTTTGAGTTCTTTCTTGGACTGGTCCTTAGCCTAGGAGGAAGTACTGGGTCGTAGGATGACCCATTGTGAGTAGTAATAGATCGTGGTGAGCAACAGTGGGAAAGAGTATAAAAGTTCCCAGTTGAAGCGATAGAAGGAAACCACGCTCGTTGCAAGGAGGCACGAGTCGTGGTGTGGCTCGTGGGAAGACCTAGGTTCAGGTTGTCAGGGGAAACAACGGAGGATACAATGGACCGTCATTTGATGTAACGACTCTTCCTTTTGAGTTATGGGAATGAATTTGAGAAGTTAAGTTTGGGCAGTGGATGCAAGGAAAGATTCCAAGAGTTGTGGTATCCAGGCATGACCCGTTCGATTGGTCATTTTCACTACCACCGTAGAATTTTAAGGGAATTTATTAAGGGCATTTTCATCATTCCTAAGTTTGAGGTTCCTAAACTATGTCGTTTAGGGCTCGAAATGCAGTATTTTATGAGGAGAAAATCTATCCTAGGCTTATTCACATCCATGCATGCATATTAAAAGGGAACATGAGGTGATCAAGTTAGGATTTTTCAAGCTTTCCTTTAATTTTCATTGGGCTTTCAAGGAGTGGTAAAGTCTGATCTTCCCCAAGTATGTAGGGTTATGAACGGGTGAATCCGTTCACTCCCATGCCCAATCTCTCTCTAAATCATGAAATTTCTTTGATGATTAGATCGGGTTTTAGCCCAATGCATGAAATTTCTAATTCACTACATGGGCATGATTCAAAGGTTTTTTTATTGAATTATGGATTCTGGGAAACTTTTACATTGTTTTTCATTAAAATCATGTTTCAAGATTTTTAAATTTAAATGCCCATTTAAGAGAAGTTCATGAAAGTTAAGATTTATGATGAACATTCATGTATGATGAAGTATTAATGATGAAAAGCATGTTTTCAAGTTACCTATGTTTATTATCATGTTTTCAAGTAAATTGAGTATTTTCAAGTATGTTAAAGTGTTGGGCAGTGCCCACATATTCAAGAATGATTTATGATTTATGATATGAATTTAATAATTAATCGATTTATGACGTTGGCTGATTTATGGGCCCTTGATTCATGGATAAACATGTATTAAAAGGGAATCAATGATTTTAAATGTTTATTTGGCCATTAATCTCATGAATGATGTTTATGATTTACGTATGAGCCTAATGTGCATGTTTTTGGGAGCAATGTCTAGCGCCAAGTAGCTCGACGTTTGAAGGACTATGCCGATGTCTAATAACTATGTACCACCGTAGGTTCATGATGATACATTACTATGGTAATCGATCCCCTCTTTTGTGATATCACATAATGCACGTCCCTTGCCTGGCAAGCATGGGACGGCTCTGCCTACTTGAGCGAGATAGTTAGGGCATCATGTAAGACTCTACCATGATGGTGTCGATTATGACAAGACCTCCCATTGTTCCTCATGATTTATGCATGGATATGTTCTTATTATTTTGGCTCAAGTCATGTTATGAATTTTTTGTCTTATGATAATGATCATGGTTAATTTACAAATGTTTTGAAAACCTTGAGCCTTATGTTACATTATGATATCTATGATAAGAGCGTGTTGTCCTACTCTTATGAACTTTTATGTACTTTAAATGTCTGTTTTACTTACCTTGCATACTCGGTACATTCCACGTACTGACCGCATACTTTATGCTATATAATTTCATAATGTAGGCTCCTATCATAAGACCCAACACCTTTATTAGCTTCTTCTCGGAGTTAGTATCCATCTCATTAGTGAGTCCTCATTCCCCGAGGACTAGTTGAGATCAGTTATCCTTTTGTTCAGTTTTGCAGACTTGTCAGTTAGTTGGGGGTGTTGTCCCATCAACCCATCGGATCTATTAGATGCTTTCAGACTATATATAGTATTCAGCTGTCATGTTTGAAGTGCGAATCATTTTCTTTGTTATGTCATGATTATGCTTCTTCTATGTTATTATGTTGAGTATTCCGCTTTATTGATTGAGTTAGATGTATGTTTATGCCATAGGTTGACTTGGAGTCTCTTAGGGTACCTTGTCCTGTATTGTGATTGATCTTGGGCAGAATTTCATGCCCAAGTGATACTCAAATGCTTCATTTCGTCTTGTTTATCGATCGTTATGTGTACATTCTCATGTGGTTTTTAGTTAAAATGTGAATTTATACTAACCAACATGATTAGTGTTGTTTTGCAGGTAAAATGGAATTTTGGGAAGCTAAGATACATGTTGGTAAAAATCGGGAATGTACTTGGAAACAAGGAGTGGAAAAGGTTAAGGAAGAGCAGCAAAAATAAGGGCTCCGCAATGGTGTCGTGTCACGCTGCCATCGCGGAGGCACTCGGCCTCGGGTGATTTTAATTTTTGAAATTTCCAGTGAAGGCTCGCGTTACCTCCGTGACACGGAGGCAATGCCATGCGATGCACTCCGTGTCACGTTGAGTACAATTACATGGGACATCAATTTCCAGTGTAGGTGCGCGATAGCGCCGTGGCACGTTGGTCAGGCTCCGCGATGCAGGCCATGGCACGCTGAGGAGAAATTGCTGAGGAGCCTAATTCCAGAGAGGGTCCGCGATACCCCCGTGGCACGGAGGGAGAGCTCCGCGATACACTCCGTGCCACGTTGCTTGTTATTCCCGGAAAAATTCTTACTAGTATAAATAACACACTTAGGTTTTATTTTAAACATTCTGACTTGGTTGAACAAGAACGTGGGTTACAGGCAGTTGAGTGGACGAAAATTCTAGGGTTCTTCTCTATCTCTTTCTCTTTTATCTCAATTGTTTGTATGATATATACTCATTTGATGATGTTTTATCCATAAATGAGTGGCTAAATTCACTTCTTGCTGAGGTTAAGAACAATTGTAGTGGAATGTAATTGTTGATCATTTCAGTTTTCATCTTTTCTTCAATGGTTTCTATCAAATCTTGTTATTCTTTTGCATTAATGTTCAGGCAATGTTAATGTATATCCAAAAATCAATTTTGATTTTGAAAAGGAAAGAAACTGGAAAGATGTGAATTAGTAGGATATGAACTCTTCTTAGTTTGGTAAGAATTGAGAATTGATTTACATTCGAGAATAGAAATATATCACGAAAGTCTTATTAGTCAACTAAGGAATCGGTTTTGTATGGCTAGAACATGAAATTCTTTTATCACGAAATGTAGATTGGTTCATGATTCTTAAGTTGGATAGAGGAGGCGAAAGTTCCAATCCATAGGCAATAATTCTTGACTAGCAGCAGAAGAAAAGATTAATTGAATTGTATTGATAAATTAATTCCCATGTTCGTTTTAACCTCAGCCTGCTCATTACTAAGTTGGATAGGAGACGAAAGTTCCAATCCATAGGCAATAATTCTTGACTAGCAACCGAAGGAAAGATTAATTGAATTGTATTGATAAATTAATTCCCTACATGTTCGTTTTAACCTCAGCTTGCTCATTACTATTGTTCAGACTCACTTTATAATTTTGTCTTAGATCGTATTGATTAGTAAACTCAACTCTCAAAATATTATTTATTTGGTTATCTGCATTCTTAAGGATATAGTTCATTAACAGTTAAGTTAATTAGTACCTTAGCTCAGTCCCTGTGGGATAGATACTTGGCTTTACTTAAGCCACTTTACTACTTGTTCGATCACGTGCACTTGCGTGTAGTTATCAAACACCCGAACAGTGATCTGAGGCGACGTTTGGGTCGTGACAACCTATGACTCTCAGTACAAGTCGTACAACACTGGTATGAGCCGTAACACTGAGTTGTGGAAATAATTAGAAGAATTGCACAAGAGGCAGACTCCTCAAACGGATAGATAGTACAAGTCGTGGCGAATAGGTACGAATTGTAACATCGCACTCGTGACAAACTATAAAGAAAATTGAGAATTCTCACAGTCAAGCCACGGAAGTACAATACGACTCATAGGAAGCATGTATGAGTCATACCAAGACGCAACACTTAGTCAAATTTCAGCAAGCCAAGTACATACGGATATAAGGTATGACCCGATAAAATTCTACTACCGGTCGAAGGATCTGTCGTGGATCAGGCGACACTAGTTATGGAAATTTACCCTGCTAGCTTAGGAAAAGGATTCTTATTTATATATAAAAACCTTTTATTTTTTATTTTCAGTAGAGAACATCTAGACAACATAGAGAGAAACGTTGGAAGTAATCATACAAGGTTAGGAAGTGAGGAAAAATATAGAATTGAGTTGATTGGCTTGTGATCAACCTTTTCTTTGTTTCTTCTTGATCTTTTTTAATTGTTCTTGAGTTATTTTAGAGATAATCAAAGAAGCTTTTTCTCTCATATACAATTGTAAGTATTGAATTATGTGTTTAATTATAAATGCATATCACAACCTTGCAACTATGAGAGGCTAAAACCTCTATAGCTAGGGTTATGGGAACCATGGTGGATTAATGAGCTATGGATACATAAAAGTTATTCAAAACCAATGCAAACTCTTGTATTGTATTCTCTTCATACTTAAACGTTTCTTAACAGTGTACAATGTTAGGACTTTCCCAAATTCTTTACTTGCTATAGCCTAAAAAGGTATATATTAGGAAAAGAGAATTACAACAAATCCTTGATCTTGATGATCATTGTATTAACTTGAGCTATGGTCGCAAGATAGTTAAATTTGGAACTTATTGATAACAGATAGTTTTGAACTGCTCATGAGACCTGACCCGGTGATTGAGTATAGTCATCCAATAGGGACGAACAAATCGTTTGGATGAACCCTAGTTATCAGTTCTACAAGTAAGCATTGGTATTGGTCACGTGTGTATACCCGCAGCGGTTATGAACCCATGGAGAACACAAACCCTAGTTAGTCTTAACTCTTGATTTTACATTACAATTTTAATCATTTTTTTAATTATTATTTTTCTTGAAACCCCCAAATTGGAGTAACTAACCAAAAAGTTTACTTACCGGCATTAGTCTAGATCTTCCATATTCCCTGCGGGTTCGACCCCAACCTCTAGTTGGGTTCTTTAATGACAACGTCTGCTTCATACTTCAGTAGGAGGTGTGTTTTGGACGTTATCAACCATCACCCCCTTAGAAGAAGACCTCCACCTTCTGATTCTGAATGGCTTCCTTTAACTTGACCAAAATAGGATTCTCATCTTGTTTATCTTTGACCTTGGTCACCAAGGAAGATTCTAATCCATTTTACACAATGATACTACCATCTATAAGTCAACAAGATGAACTCCTAGTCGTGCAAGTAGATGCACATCCTTAACTAATTCTTTCCTCTCCTTATCTACATGGGACACTCTCCATAAAAAGCCTGCTAAGGGCATCAACCACCACATAGGCCGTACCTGGATGATAAAGGACACTCATATTATAATCTTTAAGAAGATCCAACCACCTTCTTTGATGTAGATTTAGATCCTTCTGGTAAACACGTACTGTAGGCTTTTGTGGTCCATAAACACATCCACATTTACCCCGTACAGATAGTGTCTCCAAATCTTCAAGGAAAACACTACTGCTGCCAACTCGTGGTCATGAGTTGGATAGTTCTTTTCGTGGACTTTCAGCTGCCTAGAGGCATAGGCTATAACCTTACCATGCTGCATTAATACATAATAAAGGCCGATCCTTGAGGCGTCACAATAAACCAAAAACCCATCAGTACCCTTATGTAGAGTCAACGCTGGTGCTGAGGTGAGTCAAGTCTTCAACTCATGGAAGCTCTTCTCACAGGACTCAAACCATTGGAACTTCAATTTCTTCTAGGTCAACTTAGTCAATAGTGCTCCAATGGATGAAAACGCTTCAACAAACCTCCGGTAGTAACCAACTAAACCCAAGAAACTCCTAATATCTTAAGGACTAACTAGTCTAGGCTAATTCTTCACTTCTTCTATCTTTTGAGAGTCCACCTGTACACCTTCATTTGACACCACATGCCCCAAAAATTCTATCGAGTTTAACCAAAACTGACACTTGCTGAATTTAGCATACAACTGGCTATTATTAAGAGTCTATAGCACCACCCTAAAATGAGCGGCATGATCCTCTTTGCTCCGAGAGTATATGAGAATGTCATCTATGAACATGATCATGACATATCCAAATACAGCTTGAACACCTTGTTCATCAAATCCATAAAAGCTGTAGAAGCATTCGTTAATCCAAAAGACATAACTACAACCTCATAGTGACCATACTGAGTCTTGAAGGCTATCTTTGGAATGTCACTCTCCCGAACCCTGAGCTGATGATACCCGAATTTGAGGTCTATCTTTTAAAAACACTTAGCACCCCGAAGTTGGTCAAATAAATCATCAATCTTGGGGAGTGTACCTATTCTTGATTGTCTCTTTTTCAATTGACGATAGTCAATGCACATTCCAAGGGAACCATCCTTCCTCCAGAAAAAGAGAACTGGTGCACCCCATGGGGATTTGCTAGGTCTAATGAAACCCTTGTCTAAAAAATCCTTCAACTGCTCCTTCAACTCCTTTAGCTCAGCTGGAGCAATTCTTTATAGGGAAATAGATATAGGTTGCGTATCAGGAAGAAGGTCAATAGCAAAATCGATCTCCCGCTCGGGAGGAATTCCCAGTAAATCATCTGGAAACACTTCTGGATATTCACACACTATACGAACTGTCTGGATAGTCGGGGTTCAGATATAGCATCCTTAACCCTAACTAGATGGTACATAGAACTCTTAAAAATCATCTTTCTAGCCTAAAGGTAGGAAATGAAGCGACCTATAGGAACAACTGAACCACCCTTCCATTCCAGGACTAGCTCACCCAAAAACCAAAATTCTACCATACGGGTTCTACAATTTACTGAGGCATAGCATGCATGTAGCCAATCCATGCCAAAGATAACATACAAATTTGTCATGGCTAGCTCTACTAAATCTGCTAAGGTGACTTTCTGAAGGACTGTGATAGGGCAATTTCTATATATCCGTCGAGCTATAATTGAGTCGCCAACTAGAGTAGAGACTGAGAAGGGTTCTGAGATGATTTTAGGACAGTCTTCGATACTATTAGCAACATAGGGCTACACAAAAGATGAAGTAGCCCATGGATCTAACAATGCATATAAATCAAAGTGGAATACTCGTAAAATACTGGTGACCACATCTAGTGAAGTGTCTGGCTCCTGTCAAGATGCAAGGGCATAAAACCTGTTTTAGAATTGGCCACCACCTACACCGGTTGACGCACCCTACTAAGTTGGGTGTGCTGGTGCTGCTGCTGAGCTTGTAGCCTGAACACGACCTTTACCATTACCTTGTCTAGCCAACGAACACTCCCGGTGCCTGTGTCGTGGTCTACTGCACCCAAAACAGATATCCAACCCAATCAAGCACTCCCCTATGTAATTCTTACCACACTTTCCATAGACCAGAAAGATACGCTCTGCCTACATTCTCCTCTATCCCCTCGAACCTGATGCTCCGCTCCTCTGATCACCTTGTGATCTAGATGGAGCACGGGCCAATGATGGAGCTAAGGCTACTGACCTCTAATGAGACTGCTGGCGATGTTCGCCTCCCGATCTCTAGTGGCAGAACCAATAACTTTTTGTCCTAGCCCGCTTGGCCTCCCTCTCTCTCAAATGCACCGCATCCATTTGTTGGGCATAAAAAAACAATCGAGGAAATTCAATATCCTGATGAAGCATAGTGGTCCTACAATCCTTGACCAGATAGTCCGCTACTTCATGCAAAAACTACTCACCCGAGCTCTCTGATCAGCCACCAGCTCTGGTGCATATTTGGACAAATGAGTGAACTCTAAAGCATACTCCTAGACCGTCATGTTGTTCTTCCTCAAGTTCACAAATTCGGCTACTTCAATTTCCCTCATCTCTCGAGGAAAGAACCGATCCAAAAAGCGTTTAGAATTCATCCCAACAAATAGGGCCCACTCTAACTTCCCTACCATCCTTCCATATTCTAAACGAGACATGTGCAACCCCTTTCAACTGATACAAGGCTAGATCTGTGCACTCCTCCCTTGTCACCCCCATGATCTGGGTGATTTTTAGAATTTCATTAATAAAGTAATACGGATCCTCGCCCATCTTCAATTTGAGAAACTCCAGAGTGTTCATCCTAAGAAAATCACTGACTCTTGCTGCCGCTACATTCCCATTTGGGGGGACATGGGCTACCGCCTACTAGTTGACCTGGGCGGTCAATGGCTATGCCTACATCTGAATGACAGCCCTAAACTCTACATTTGCCACCTGCTCGGGCACATAATCCTCGGGGGCTTGTAGGGCCTTTTGGTGCCCATCTGCGTTGCCATTCTCATAGCTATTTCCATTTTCATTTCTTCTTCCGTTAACTTGGTAAGGATGCATGATTTTGCAAATGCGTATAGCACGAGTTAGATGGATAAAGAGATATTTCATCACACGACATAGATCATATAAGAAGTGAAGTTTCCTAAACATTTTGTAGCCTCTTCATCATAAGTGTGGCGCGCTTTACACCCATTAAAGACTCTACTTAACATGCCTTTCAGACACTCTAGGACACTTCAAAAACTAATGCTCTGATACCATGTTTGTCACGATCTGAACATAGGCCTGGATTTAGAGACAAGACAAAGAACCTGAGAGGCTCCAAGTTGACCCATGGCATGAACATGACATCTAAAGCTTGACATAATAAATGCGAAAAGTCTAACATGAAATAGCACAAGTCTGAGAATATAATAATCTCTGAACATCTAAATACATAACACAATTTTGAAGTTTAATACATACTATGTCTAATAAGCCTTTACATATTGATGAGTTGATAGGACAAGACCCCAACTAACTCACTAAAGACTGAAACTGAAAATACTGAACATAAGCTTTTAAAGGGTCCTCGAAGGATAAGGACTCACTAATTCTTGCTGAGCGATTGCTACTCTGAGGACCTGGCTAATGGCAGGACTATAGTTGAATGTCCGAGCCTGTATCATGAAATAATACTGCATAGAGTATGCAGTCAGTACTTAGAATGTAGTGAGTATACAAGGTAAATAAAAACGGACGGTCAAAATACATAAGAGTTCATAAGAGTAGGACAACATGATCATAAAGTAAATAGCATAATGTAAACATAAAAGCTCAAGGTTTTCAACCCATTCATAAACACATCATAATCATAGTCATAAGAGAACACTTTATGAAACATAACTTGAGCCAAAGTAACATAAACATAATCATGTATAAGTTATAAGGAACAATGGGAGGACTCGTTATAACCGACACCAATATGATAGAGCTTACATGATGCCCCACTATTTCGCCTAAGTGGTCAAGGCCACACTCGGCTTGCCAGGCAAGGGGACGTGCATGCCGGGTGATATCATAGGGATCCAATAACAAATATATATATATACCTAAGGTGGCACGTAATTCTAAGACCACGGGATTGGGATTTACCTGAATGCCGGGTTTACTCGGTGCTAGACACTACTTCAATAAACATGCACATGAGGGCTCATATAGTAACCGTAAAATCATTCATGAAGTTCATGGACAAATAAAATATTAACATGATGGATCCCACTTGAATTACATGATTAGCCATGAATAAGGGCCCATGAATTGTCCAAGAGTCAAAAACTTATAAATCATGAAAACCATGCATACTTGTAAAATATTTATATACTTGATATTCATAAATCCATGAAGAGTGCTTGAAGAGAAATTATAACATGAATCATAAATCATGATTTAGACTTAGTAAGATCAAATCATGATAGAATTATAATTTGACTTTTCGTGAACCTTACATAATTTGGCATAATTTAATTAAAATTTGAAAAAAGAAATTAATAATCAAAACAGTAATAAAATCTACCCATAGATCATAGAACGTGATTTGATACATGAAAGGAATTGACCCATAGATAGATCATAGAGAATTTCACAAGAATTGGAATAAACCCCACAAGATCATGAAACTTGAATCTAGAATTGAAATCCATGGAATTGAGAAGAATTTAGAGAATAAGAGTGAAAGGATCTCCCATTCATAGCCTCACATACCTGGGTAAATTTGATTTACACTTCCTCTTGAAAACCCAAAGAAAATTGAAGAGAAATTAGGGAATTCTTCAAGTTTGATCTCCAAGGAAGAACTCTAATTTGCATGCATGGAATGTTGAGGCTTAGGATAGGTCTAACACTCTTGAAACCATGCTAACTAAGCTTACAATGACATATAGGACGTTATAGCTTAGGAATTACAATAATACCCTTAATGAAAAGTCTAGAATTTCTGCACTGCTAATGACAACGACTGATACCATGGGTCATCCCTTGATACCATGACTTGTGGTATCCGTCCGTTACTTCCTCCATCATTACTTAAATTCTGAAATCCGTATAAAAAGACTCGACAGTAAAGGTCATTACTCAAAATGATGACCCGTTACTGCCTCCCATTACCTCATTATATTCCAACTCAGGTCTCCAACTACAACTGGTCAGGACGAGTCGTTACTAGTCCCAATGACTCATCGTTTCCGGCCGTTGCCACCACTATTCACCTTCTGGAAGTCCCCCCAACAGAAACCTACCACGACCCGTTGTCCCATGCAACAAGTCATTCCATGACTCGTGCCAGCCACCTTGACAAGGACCACCCTCACAATGAGTCGCTATCATGACCCGTTACACCGACCAATTGAGTCACTCCATGGGTCATTGGTCCAGGACCTTCCAGCCACTTTCTCACCACGACTGGGACAAAAGGTTCGTGGGAGCTTCCCACGACTCATTCAACGGGCCATCCTGTGGCATTTCTTCCATGTTTTCTATTGGAGACCTTTTAACTCTCGAGACTAGTCTTAGACACTTCCGGGTTATTACACTAGATAATATGTCGTGAGTTTTTGACACATATTTGCTTCATTTTTGCATTCCTTAAGTACTAAGTTAAGTCAATGTAATATTATTATGCTATATTTTAGGAACCAAAATGAAAAACAGAGCAAAGGATGGACATCCCTTCAATAGACGATAGATACATCTAAAAGTCCCACAATGACTGTATAATCAAAAAACCATCCCTAGGTGGTTGGCAATCGACGAGGAAAAGGAAGAACCTTAAGATGACTCTTCCTTCAATATATGGATCATAGACTAAAAAAGATAAAGAATCGAGGCATGGAAAAAAGCAAGGGAGAAACAAAATTTAAGTGACGGCTCACAGGATGGTCCATCTTTACAAAGAACGGTGCATCCCTACACACTTGAGACCCTCCGATTTTAATTGAATTGGAGTTTTTTAGGATTAGTATAAATAGTATTTTTCCATTCTTCTTAAAGGAGAGTAAATATAGTTGATAGATAGTTTGTAGCTATATAGATAGAGATAGAATGGTAGATAGTTTTACCTTATAATTGAAGATTGAAGATACAAATTATCAATTCAAGTTTTCTTCTAATATTTATTATTTCATGAGTAAGAATGTTCAATTACTTATTTTCTTCTTCTCTTCTGAATATGGGTAACTAAACCAAATCTAAAGTTGTGAACACTAATAATCTCAACTGGGTAAAATTAATTGTGGGCTTAAAAATATTTGATTAATTTGGGATTTGTAAAGTGTGATTAATGATGAAAGTCATCCAATCCTGCCCAATTACCTTTATTATGCTTGAAATAGCCAATTTTGGTTGGATTAGCATTAAACAATAATAATTTAAGGCTCTAACCCTTGAAATTTCAAATTGAAGGAGGAGAAGGATTTAGGATTAATAAAGAGGAAGAAAAGAGAGACAGACGTTGTGAGTATTTTTATGTTTTTTTTACCATTGGAGTGTTTTGATGTGGAAAATATTACTCCCTCATGCACCTAACTGAGTTGGTAGTTAGTTTCTAAGCCATTTGAACATCGAAGGTATTCACGACAATTGAAAAAACAACTTCAGAGGGGTACTTAATTTCACGTATAGGTTAGGTGTTCTAAATTAAAAATATATAACATTAGGGGATTGCAATGATTTTCCATAAGAAAAATATTGAATGTATAATTATAATCTATACAGAGAGGCAATACAAAGAACCATATAAGAGATCCAATTAATTTTATGACTTTTTTTCAAATTCTTCTGAAAAAGGAAGTAAAATAATTCTTTTATTTTTTTGTTATTTTTGTTCATTTTTCATCAAATGGTGTGATGATCTTATCTCTATAAATACATCTTTGTTATTGACACCCAACCCATTTTCTTGTTTTCTTGAATAATAGATCTAGAAATGGACAGAGTGACCACTTGAAGAACTCAACCCTCTTCAACTTCATCAAATGCGCGATAAATCAAAAGTCAATTTGGAGAGAGCTAAAAAATTGGTGCTCAAACTAGAGGAGTGTTGTGTTTTATTCAACAAAAGCATCATTGGATCTGCCGAAGCTCCTTTAGAGTCTAGGGAAAGCCCTTCGTATGATTTCACTGATGGACCATCTAGATCCCATTAAGTTATTCATTTTTATTTTTTTAATCTTATATTTAGTATGTTTATTTTGAAATGGAATGAATAATATCTATGTCTCTTTTTCAGTAAGTGATAATTTTTCATTCATCGAAATTGTTATGTAGGTGTTGAATGTCCAAGTAGTAAAACATAAAATTTGAATAACACAAAGAAAAATCATGTCAGTTAGCTTGATGTATAAATTATCTATTAAACAAAACCCTAAAAAGGATTGATTTACATGTTATATACTTGATTATAAAAATGTTTTATCTATTCAATATTTATGTGTTGATACTAAATATTTTTTTCATTGAATTTTGTTATTTTCAATTTTTATAAAAACAAAAAGAATAGTAGAATGTCACACCCCGCCTTGGGGGGTATGACTGGCACCTAGTGCCCTACTAGGACCTGAACTACTAGACTACTGAGCCTAAGCACATCTGGTGCCTGGCTGGCACAGTGGCTCTAACTATGATTTACGGAATCAATGGGCTATATAGGGCTATAAATACAGCCCCCAGCTGGCTAAGCCTATAGCCACCGTACAACAACAGCAGCTAACAAGAATCTCATTAATATAAGGAACCTATGCGGGCCGACAAGGCTACCATGCTAACTAGTTATACGAATCAAATAAAAGATGCTAAGCATTTCACGTGGTGACAAGGTCACCACTACTAAGCGGATAGGCCTCACATGCCCAATATAAACAACTAAACATACACCACGGCCCCACGCGACCCGGCACAACTAACCACAGGAGATATATACACAATGCAAGCCTCTAAGAATACGATAAGATGGTCGGGACGGGGCCTCGACCTACCGTACTATACAACAAAGAAATAAAATAAACCTCTAGTTGTCAAGCTTCAGATGATAGGAGGCGATGACTCTGCGGCTAAGGAATCACCAGGGATCGGCTCCTCATCTATAGGTACCTATAGGCAAGTAATGTGACACCCCAAACGGGGCGTCGGTACCCACTTTGGTACCGAGTATAAACAAATGAATACAAGTTTAATATAAACAACAATACTAGTAATTCTAAAAGGCAGAAAGTATCACAAACTGTCTGGACTGAATCTGAAATAAGCTTATCTGTACTGAAGGTAGGTAGAAGCACTTTTTTGTCGTCATGGCGACACAACTGTCTATCGGCTAATAGGTAACAAGTATATACATATATATAACAAACAAGGACTACCAACAACCATAAGCCGGAAGGTGCCAGCAACACACAATCTATATACCCCTACCAAGGTCAAAACCATCAAAAATAAAGTCACTCCACTCGCCTAGTAACTACGAGCACCTCTATTAGCCCCCTTGGGTGCAGCTCGGGCTATGGCCTCGACTACTCAGCGTAATGCAGTGCGGAGGACTCCCTATAACTATAAACTGTAATCTGTATCTATATCTGTATCTGTAATCTGCCCCTTGGGCGCAAGCGCTCAATAGGGTAGCTATACTGCTATGCTGATCAAGCTTGATATGGAGAATGCTGCATCCCATGTTAATCCCTCTTGAGACGGCATACCCTCCTTGGAGTGACGTATCCTCACCCTGCGGCGGGCGAGTCGACACAACTATTAACCCGGGGGCGGCGAGGACACTCTAAAGGTGCCCTCATGGCACAAACAAGGCTCAACAAACAATAATCACGTATAGCACACATGTTTGATGCGAGAAATGCTATCACGCAATTACAGTTTCTTATTACGGAACTCTTTTGTGGCGGTTCTCATGCGAGCTATCTTTGTATTTGAAATATTATCATTTTGATATTGCTCTACTAACTTTATTCTGAATATAACATAATATTATAAAACATGGCAGTGGATTCATCCTGGACTCAATTCTCGACTTCTAGGTTCTTTCTTTTATAGTTCGGGCTATTTGCTATCTTTTGGATTACTTCTTGCCGAAGAACTAGCTTTACATGCATAACCCGGTTCGACCTAGCGGTGTAGCTGCGAGTCGATTACTTCTGCTATTTCTCTCCCAACTGCATTCATATATATGTCAATTAGGAGCTAATCACGTTATTGAAAGAAAATATCCTTTTAATATATATATAACCCAAATTATGACTTATCAAAAAAAACGGTCGAAAACTCACTATTTCTCGGAAGTCGGAAGGGAGAAATACTCAACTTTAGGAGCTAGGAGTATATTGAAACTATTTTGGAACAATTCCCTGCCTTATCTCTGTGGGCTGACGATTAAGCGGCCAAATTTCCATGAAACTAACTCCGGAGATACTCCAGCAGCTCAATACTTCACAACCACAGATTAATTCGAGTTTGGACCGCGTTTAATAGCGTAAACGGATGAAATTTTTAAAAAGAAATCTTCATGCCCTACGTTCTCATTTGTTTTCTCTGTTTAATCTCTGATTACTGAATTTCTATCATTAAAGCAAAGTGGGGGCTTTATACTTGGGACCTTTAAGTCGCATTCGTCGAATGCAATTTATAGTAGCATTCATTGAATGCGATTTATAAGTCGCATTCGCCTTGCGGCACAGCGCCGACTGGTGCTTGTCCGGTCTCTCCCCAGGCCCTTTTCTCGCACGTATGGCATTCTAAAACTCTTAACCAAAATTCGAATAGGTCATCTACATGTCAAAAATTTTGGTGTAACATCACTCCCCTTAAGAACATTCGTCCTCGAATGTAAACTTCTACTTACCAAAAATTTCAACTTATTTGACTTAGTTTAGACAAATTTCGGCAGGTCTCCCCTGTAATATGGACTATTTCAAAATCCTGAAATGCCAGAAAAGTCCAATACAGGTACTCCACACAACACTAGTATTTATTACATAAGCAGTTATTTCATCTATTTACATAATGTAAGGCAATTCATAAGACAACAGTACTAGCATTGCCTTTAGTAAAGTGCGGAACAGTTGAGGATATCTTACTTTCATATCTTCCTCTGCTTCCCAAGTCATCTCCTCTCGGTTCCTGTTACGCCATAATGCTTTAGCGGAAACAATATCTTTAGTTCTCGGCTGCGAATGCGCCTATCAAGTATGACTCTTGGAACTTCTTCATAAGCTAGCTCTTCCATAACTTGGAAATCCTAAATGGAACAACTCTGGAGGGTCTCCTATATGCTTCCTCAGCATAGACACGTGGAAAACTGGATGAGTGGACTCTAGTGGAGGTAAGTTAAGCTCGTATGCTACTTGGCCTATTCTTCGACGAATATGATAAGGCCCAACAAATCTCGGGCTAAGCACCTTTCTTGCCAAATCTCATCACCTTTCATTGGAGAAACTTTAAAACACCAGTCATTCACATAAAATTCCAGGTTTCTGCGCATCGGCATACAATTTCTAGCGGCTTTGAGCAATCGGTAGCGTTCTCACGATAAGATCTACCTTTTCCTTTAGTGATAGATAATATCCGACCCAATTAGCACTGACTCTCCTACTTCTAACCCAGCCAGCTGACGATGCATTTTCGCCCATACAAAGCCTCATGGGGCGCCATCTGGATAAACCAGTGGTAACTATTATTACAAACTCAATAAGCAGTAGGTGTTCATCCCAGCTACCTCCAAGTCCAACACACACACTTGTAACATATCTTGACGTACGAATAGTACGTTACGCCTTCCCATTTGTGCGAGGTGGAATGTTGTGCTCAGTTAATCTGTGTCGCCAGGACCTCTCTCAAAATGACTGCCAAAATCTAGCTGGATTGTGCTCCTCTGTCAGAGATAATGAATCTTGGAACACCGTATGTCAGTATTTCTACGAAATACAATTCGAGCGTAATCTTTAGCGAGAAATGCTATTGCGGGAAATGGGCTGATTTCGTCAAGCCACATCAACAATTACCCAAATTGAATCATGTCTATGCAGTACAGGGTAATCCTGCTACAAAATCCATGTTTACTGCTTCTCATTTCCAAGAGGCTGTATGTCTTGGTCGATCCGCACGGTTTGGTGTTCTACTTTTACTTGCTAGTAGTTGGGACACTGGCTAAGTCTTATCCTCTTTTTATTTCACAGCGTAATAGATCTCTTCCACATCATGGGTACATCTTTTGTCGAATCGGGATGATGAGGGCAATGGGAATAGTATGCCTCGCCCAATCTGCTGGCGAAGCCCTGCAGCACACGGAACACAAGGCGGCCTTTACGCCAACCTTCATTCTGGTTACTTAGGAAATCTGGCACACTTCTCCTTGCTGAACTACGTCTTTAAATCGAGCAGGTCGAGATCTTTATACCGCCGTCCTTTACTTCCCACAACTAACGACACTGTGGTGTTTGAAGTACCGCTCTATTGTCCTCTGTTTCACGCTGCACAAACATTAAGCGGCTAATTGAGTGTATTTCTAGGAGTCAATTCCTATTTGTTCGGCTCTGGCGTACCATCCCCATAGATTTATGGCTAAGGGCGTTTGTTACTACATTGAAGCCCTTCTTGATTGACACAGAATATTCAGATTTAGAGAACTTGACATATAGTTGGCCAGATATAAGGCTTATTATCTGGAGAAACCGACAAGTAATCTACGGTGCTCAGCTAGAACTTATACGGCCTTGGCGCGTACTGGCTACTTGTTGCAGGATAACCTGAGCATTTGTGCGCACACCATGTACCGTGCTCGTCGAGAGGATCGATAATGATCAGTCTCTAATGCAGTTTTGGGCGTATTGAATAACTGAATATTTGGGTTGAATGACCCGAATCTTTGCGGTAGCTGCGATGCTCATGTCCTCTAATTGAACAATTGTGAAGGCTGTGCTTAGGTCAAACTTACTCTCGGGCGATCCGTCCTTGGATCTTCATAGGGATCCTACCGATCTCCTTGTCTTGTGCTCTTGTGCTAGCATAGTACTACCCATTTCTTATGCCTTGTTCGTATCACTTGGATTTATACTTTTGTTCAGAGTCAGTCTTATAGGCCATTCTGCAAGGCGCCTTATTGCTAGGACTCACGTGTCCCAGATATCTTACGAACCTGACTGAAGTGCTAGATCCGTCACTAACTACTAATGTGGAGCCTTTGTTGGGAATTGCCGCGGGTTTCATTACATTTTGGGATGGCTGGCGGACTTACGGGGTATTCCACATAACCATTTGCTAGTTGACTAAGGCCGACTCTCACCTACAAGGCTGGGAAAATGATGTACGACCACTTAACATCTTGGAGAATTACCTTGTTGCTAATCTGCAGGTTATGTTTATTCGGTCTCCCATTTACGAGTTTACGGCACATGATGCGTTGTTGGTCTTTAAGGATGCTTCCACACCATATCTGAGGCGCCGGTGAAAGTCAGTTAGACCGTCTAAGCTGCGTATATATCCAACACCTGATTCAGGCTACTAACTCCTATAAGCTTCTGAAGTCTAGATCGGCAACAAGCATATAAGTCCATTAACTTCGATAAGTAGTTGAGAGGTTCCTATGGCTTCATACGTAAATCGCACTTACTCCTACCCCCTTTTTGGCGAGGGGTCTTGGATCTGATCTTATATTTTCTAGTAGCTAACTAGAATCTGTGTGACTATAACCCCTATTGTGACTATTCACAACATATCGATATTTGTATATATAACCTTAACAACTATGTACAATACATATTAAATTATGTGTGTGTAATCTCCGGCATTTACTGCATTTCATACGCACATGATATCTGCTTCTATAGTCTAATGATATCTCCTTTCCTCTGTGCCATTTCTTGGTTTTCCGTCCCATTCGAAGCAACAAACACATGCACTTTTAATATAATCTTTGCTATTTGGAATTTCTCCACTCTTACAGCGTGGGTCAACATCTTTTAGCATGGCCTGCGCCCAGCCTACATTAAGGGTCCGTGACTATCTGTGAACCTCGCCTCTAGGCCACACTAGATTAGAGTCTCCAGGTGGGTACCCTCTTACCTTCTCCTTAGGCGGACGTACCGCAACATTCTAAACTACAATCTTGTTTGTCTCTTAATTTGTCGATGCGAGGTTTAGTCCTTAATGCACGATGTTCTATCAATGCGGAGCTGATTAGATTTCCCCTCAAAATACGGAATTAATGCTCTTCACCCTCTATCTTCTATGGCTGACTCACGGGGTTCAAAATTTTGCCTTACATTATTAATAAGGTTACAGTCAAGTTCCAACCTATGCTATACGACTTTGCAGTCAGACCCATCACCTTCATATAATCTCTCTTTCGATATCATGACTAAGATTATAACTATTATCTTATGGACATACCCTATTTGTCGTTAAGTACTCACGGAGGATTCAGCCTTCTGCGAACTTGACTCTTACGGAAGTGTCATTGGCGGATCTCCTACGCCGCCCGAGTAAGCTAGTAGTAGACTTGCTCTTACGACTTATTACCGTGAGTCTTGCACAACACATAATCATAAGGGCTCCTTACTCTTTCTAACACTTTCTGAAATCAGCAAATGCATTTCACTTACGCTGCTGGGCAACATTGCCTCGATCCTTATGCCCTTTTCTATCAGGATCAAAACTAAGGGGTAGGAATGACTTTTTCTTGCACCCAACGAAACGAAGACATGGAGACTGTACCACATCTGAAAGGATGGAGGTGAGAATCCTACATTTCCCTCTCTTTCTCACACTTATCTGATAATCTAATGTGTATTTATCTTAATCGGATCTTATATATCTAACAAATAAATCAACTCATTTATATGTTATGCTTATAACTTCCTATTAAAGGAAGTTATCTCTACATATACTAGGGATGGTACGAGATAAAGGTATCATTGGGAGGTCCCTGTTCCACGCCTGCTGCTGCTGTAGTTACCCTGGCCGGTTGGTGCCCTCTCCCCTCTTTTGCTATATCTAATCTTCTACTGGTGGTAGCATGTCAGTCTAACTTTGTCGTATCCAAAGAGTATGATAAGTTTTAGGGACTCAACGCTATCTTGTACCACTCTATAGCACGACTGAATGAGAAGGAAGAGTAACCATCATGTCATGCCTTGCAGCCTCCTGCCTATAGTATGTGGTGCACAACATCCTTAGACAGACTCTACTTAGCACAGTTACGGACTCACAGGACACGACCTGCTCACGTGCCAAGTTTGTCACACCCCGCCTTGGGGAGTATGACTGGCACCTAGTGCCCTACTAGGACCTGAACTACTAGACTACTGAGCATAAGCACATCTGGTGCCTGGCTGGCTCTAACCATACAGTTTGGAATCAATGGGCTATATAGCCATTTGTAAATGGAGTCCAGGCCGGATAGGCCTATAGCACTGTACAACAACAATAGCTAACAAGAACCTCATTAATATAAAAGAGGGAACCTATCGGGCCGACAAGGCCACCAAGTTGACTAGTTACTTCTGAATCAAATAAAAGATGTTAAACAGCTACGTAGCCGACAAGGTCACCACTACTAACTGGATAAGGCCTCACACGGTCAATATAAACAACTAAACATACGCACGGCCCCACCCGACCGGCACAACTAACCCTGGGGAGATATATACACAATCTGCAAGCCTCTAAGAATACTGATAAGATTGTCGGGATGGGCCCCGACCTACCGTACTATACAACAAAAATGATATAAACCTCTAAATATCAAAGCCGGATGACGGGGCGGTGCTGCGGCTAGGATCACGAGGGATCGGATCCTCGTCTATATAGGTACACATGGAGGCAAGTAATCCGGCGCCCCAAGCCGGGCGTGTTACCACTATTTTGAGTATAAACAAACTGAACACAACTGAATATAAACAACAATACTAGTAATTAGAGAAATGAGAAAGTATCGAGCTGTGCGGGTGGCGGAATACGAAATAAGCTTATGCATCTTACTGAAGGTAGGTAGAAGCATACACATCGTCATAGCGACCTGTCTGTATCAGCTAATAGGTAACAAGTATATACATATATATAACAAACAAGGACCTGTCTGGCCCCTGGCCGGAAGGTGCTATGCCAACACAATCTATATACTACCTAGGTCAGTGGCTCAAAAATAAATCCTCCACTGCGCCTACTAACTACGAGCACCTCTACCGGCCCCTTTGGGTCTGCAGCTCAGGCTATGGCCTCTGACTATAACTGTGTCTGAGTTCGGGGGCTCTATAACTATAAATTGTAATCTGTATCTATATCTGTATCATAATCTGCCCCACAAGGGCACAAAGCGCTCAACGGGGGTAAGCTATCACCGCTGTCGTGATGGCTGATATGGGGAATGCTGCATCCCATCTTCGTCTTACTGCGGACGGCATGCCACTCGCCCAGGGTGAAATATCCTCACCCTTTGGCGGGCGAGTCGACACGGCTATTAACCCAGGGGCGGCGAGGACGGCTCCCTGGGGTGCCCTCATGCCACAACAAGACTCAACAAACAATAATCACGTATAGCAAACATGTTTGATCTGAAAATACTATTTGTATTACGTTTCTTTTGCTGAACTCTTTTTGCATTAAGCTGATTCTCATACCCAGGCTATACTGTATTTGAAATATTATCCTGACTGTCTGATATTGCTCAACTAACTTTTTATTCTGCATATAACATAATATTATAAACATGCTTTACGGATTTATATTTGGACTCAATTCTCGACTTCTATGTTCTTTCTTCTAGATTTCACGCTATTTGCTATACTGGATTACTAACTTGCCGAAGGAACTAGCTTTACATACCTTCGCTTCGGATTTTTCAACTAACTAGCGTAGCTCGGTTAGTACGTCTGCTATTTCGCCCAAGCTTTGCATTCCTTATATATGTCAATTACCAAGACTAAATACGTTAATATTAGAAAATATCCTTTTAATATATATAACCCAAACTTTAGCTTATCGAAAAATGGTGAAACTCGCTATTTCTGAGAAGTCCAGAAGGGAGAAATACTAACTTTAGGGCTAGGAGTATATTAACACTAATTTGGAGCAATTCCACTTACCTTATCTCGTGGGACGACGCGATTGGCCGAATTTCACGAAACTAACTCCATACGAGGAATGCTCCCGACTTGACTTAATGCTTCACTACCCAAGATTAATTTGAGTTTTGGACGTTTAATACCGTAAACGGATGAAAGTTTTAAAGAAATCTTTGTGCCCTCTGTTCTCAACTATTTTCTCTGTTTAATCTCTGGAAATTATGAATTTCTATCATTAAAAACTGAAGTGTAGGGGTTTATATACTTGGGACCTTTAGAGTCGCATTCGTCGAATGCAATTTATAAGTCGCATTCGCGCGACGATGCCGACTTGGCGCTTGTCAGTCTCTCCCGGGCCCTTTTCTCGAACGTAAGGCATTCTAAAACTCTTAACCAACATGCGAATAGGCCATCTACATGTCAAAATTTGGGGGTGTAACATAGAACATGATTTAACATAACAATATTAATTTCTATATCTTTCATTGTTCTTGAGAGATGATAATATTTTCTTTTCACTCAAAAAATTGCAATGACATTTCATTACCCGAGTTTTCAAAAACATGATTTCATTTTCTTTTAAGAAAATCATGCGATGAAACTAAAACTAGATGTCTTTTCTAAAATAATCTCTTAAACTAAACTTTGTTTTCTGCCTTAAAAATCATGTGTTTAAAGCTAAGTATGCTTACTTGAACTTTATCTCAAGTTTCTTTTCATAAAACTTGAAATCCACATCTTCTAATGAAAATAAAGAACCTAAATAGTATGAAAATATTTTCATGTAGTTTTACAAAGTAAGGAGTTCATGTGGTAGAACAAGCATAGACACCAATCAACAATCATGATAGATAAAATTAATAGAGTAAATAAGGAACAGTGTCTAGCAGATTTTAAGTAGAAACTAATTCCACAGACATAGGAAAAAATCTTAAATCTTAGGTTCTGCTAAAACATAAACTAAAGATGTAGGAAGTGAGAAAGAAACGAGTTCCTCACTATTAATAGCCTTACATATCTCAAATACTCCAATCTTCAATGGAGAATCCATAAAATTAACTTTGAGACCTTAGGAATTGGTGTCCTCAATGGTTCCTAGGGTTTTGCATCAAGAACCGCATTAGAACCCATAGCTTAGGGTTGGGAATCATTAATTTAGTCTTAGGAATGAAGGAGAAGACTAACCTTGGAGGAACTTGTGATTAGAGAAGTTTGGAGGCAATCCTCTTCAAAATCATGAAAATTTAGGGAGAATATAGAGTTTGGATGTTTTTGGTCATCATAAGGGTAATGTTACGATGATTTCTAACTCAGAAAGTAAGATATATGTTAGTGGAATGGGGACAAGGAATGGCGAGTCATGCCAGCTACGGCTGACATGTTCTTTTGGAATTCAACTCCGTGCAGCGCCTATTTAGTGCCACTATGATAAATTTAATTTGTTTGACATTTGGTCCCGGGTGTGGAGCTCCTTTGATAGAGCCTATCTTATGAGATTTTATTCTTTTGAAGTTTAGTCCAAGCATGGAGTGCCTCGCCAGCGCCTATCTTGAGAGTGCCTCAACAAAGTGCCTATAGCTTTTACTCATAACTACGGTGTCGGAATAGTCGGATGTGTTGGAAAGAAGACTCAAAGGGATTCCATTTGATGTTTGATTCTCCAAAAAAATACTTCTTAATTAGGAGCTATGGTCACTTAAAGTTTACCCTTTTAATAACATATATGAAAACTCAATCTATAGGAAAACTCTCACCTCAACATTACGCTGGGAGTCTCTTTATGACGTTAATTTGTACATAATACTCTTCCCACACTTATGAAGCCTGATCTTAACACCTAGTTTTAATTAAAAAAAATGGGTTTTTGGTAACGTTCAAATTCCCTCCTTTCTAGGATGGAGTGCAAACGGTCATTAACAAAACAAATATACCCGACTTAAAGCTCATCGAATTTCTCCTTCTTTCAAACTCCCAAACTTAGGCTTTCCTTGTTTCCATTAGATTTCCTTATCTCTCCCCATTTCGTGAGCTTTAAGCCCCTTTTCATTCATTCATAACAAAAAGAAGCAATTAGGGGGATGGGTGCCAAAGATAGGATTACAAGGGGACATTATCTTATAATGTGGTTTCCAATAAAAAGGGTCAAAAGCTCAACATTGGCTAGCAAGGGATGATTTTTAGGGAGGTAATTTTGGGTGAAGTGACTAGTAATAGAAAGCCTAAAATCACGTTCTAAGTGCAACTACCTCTAGGATTTCGCTTGAAATCACACTTAGGGCAAGTTCTAGATAAATGTATATGTGAAATCATCAATTAAGTACACCACACAAGGCGTCAAACTTCACGGAGTTCACACAATATATCGCCATAGCTATTATGATTTTATGAAATTAAGCATGAATCAACAAGCTAAACAAGAAATGTGCAATATATGAAAAGAGAATGCTACATTTTTCATTTCCAATGTCCAATTTCTTCAAAAATCATTTTTCATGGCACTAAATTTTTTTTGGTGATACCCTTTTAGAAATAATTTAACAAGACTCAAAGACAAGGCATTTTACATTAAGAAAGTCACCTTACAGTCTATCATTGGACAATGTCACCCCGGTTTGACAATAGAAAAAAAAAGAAAAAAGAATTTCTCCTCGAAAAAGAACCTAGTATAAACAAAACCCTTGGAGTTTATTCACTACCTATTATTTACAAAGGTGAAACTCAGACTTGCACTAACAATTCAAAGATAATTTTTCATTTCATTTCATCCTTTCCGAGCCCAACATAGGATCAACAACCATACAACAAATATTTAACAAAAACACGGCTGAAGCAGCATTAGTAATTAACAAAGTAAGCTCCATAAAGGCATCCCAAGCCCGACAAAGGTTCATCAATCATAACAACTTAAAAACAAAATCCATACAAGGAAACATCAATCATAAAAAAAAATGACCGCAACAAAATAAACACTGATAAAACCACTCAACTCAAATAATAGATTATCCCAATGTATGCATACAAAACAAAGAGCGTAAGAACACCCTGAAGTGGTGAATCATCATAATCCTCATCATCTTCAGCTTTAGCTTACCCATCATGGCCTTCATCTCGTGGGTCCTCCTCATCATCTACCAAACTCTCGCACATGTCGTCGATGTGGGTTCAGAATGTTGAAGGGGTAGCCATAGAAATTTGCGTCAAGTGTCTTGCTATCGGGCCTTGCCATTGATGTCGAGCTTTCCACTCCCTTACCTTAGTTGGAGAGAGGTGACAGCCCTCTACACGAAATTTACACCATGAAAATAACATGGTCAAGCTATCATACATTGACTTCATCTCCTTTTTCCAACGTCTTGGCGATTAGGAAGGAGACTTAAACCAACCACGGTGGCTCCCATGAAAGTGTGTCATCTCCGCAAGATTATGGAGGCTACACGGCTGGGACGATATGGGGAGGGGGTGAGCTCCCCTAATAGGTTCTTCTCTTGAAGCCTGGCCTGATGCCTTCGGATGTGGCATGTTGTGATCCAGGGGCCTTTGAGGCCTTCTCAGTCCCACAAGAGAGGGACTCCTTGGGGACATCAAATGCCTAAAACCACACCGGCTTGCTCTTGGGAGCATTTGCATCCCTTGTTTTGTCCGTTGTAATCACACTGATAGAAGCTAGGGCTTCACCGGGAAGAGTGACACTACAACTTGAAGGTATAGCTGAGATATAAGCACAACATAGGGCATTGAAGAGCCAACTTTGCCTCGGTTTCCTCTTCATCTGAATGGACACTATTTCCCCAAAATTTAAGGGGAGCCCTATCATGATGCGTGTGATGAGGATGGCCACTTCCAAACTTACCCTCTACTCATTCTTTGAAGGCATAATCCGACCATAAATAAAATCCAGCCACAGCTTGGCTTTAAACTTAAGATCATGCCGGGAGATCTCACCGCCTATAGAGGCCCAAAGGTGTGTCGGCGGCTATGACGAGCTATCGGTGAGCTGGTTCTCTTTGTCAATAATTCTAGCGGCATACTCGGATGGCGGTGTTAATATCTTCCTCCCAAAATAAAGAATTGATGGTCGCTGGGGTTATGTCCACTTCTACTCCCCTCACCATGATAGAAGTAAGATAGGGGAATTCATCAATCTTGCCTCTATGCTTTGCATGCTCTCTGCCTTGATGATATGATGATAAAACTTGGGTAAAAGACATGCCATTCGCAGTATGTGAATTGTGCTATGATATTGGAAAAATCACCCTGCAATCTGATGAGTTGGAGGAGATTATTGAATATTGCTTTTCAATTTTTATCTTCTTCCTTAGCAGAGTATAACCATTGTTGCATACATATTTTGAGTTTTATTTTTTTTGCTCATAGTAAAGAAATCATTGGGTTTATTAAAGAATATACTCTTTAGTTTCTTAATCATGAGAAACTGAATCATCAACTAGAGGTGTGTGATAATGGGTGCTTAATTAGTTTTGGTATTGCTAGACTCATCTCAATATTGCTTAATTAGTGTAAATCTATTGAGTTCTCTCAATTTGGTGATGACCCATAGTTTCAAATGTGGGTTTACTTTTCTTACTTGATTTTAGCTTGAAAGAGAAGAATTCAAGTATTGGGAGAGAATTTGATGGTGGAAATAGATGTCATTGTGTGGAGTTGGGATAGAAATGGCCAAAAACCATATTCATAATCCTAAGTATTTGTTGATGACTAGAAATAACCCAGCTATTAATCCAAACTTATTTGTCTAATTCAATTATGTCTTGAGTTCGAAAGGACTCGATAAAAAGGAGCCATGAGGTTGAAAAAATAAGTGCCAACTCGTCAGAAAGTTATTTACTTATGCACAATGATTTAATGAGCTAGCATATCCTTACTTGATTAGCACCCAAATCTACATTGCACCTCTAGTCTTTACTCATTATTGTCTATCAATTTTGGTTATTTTTCTATTTTGGCTATCTGGTTTAGAATCCAAAATATTGTTAACATCATCCCCCCCCCAAAGAAAAAAAGATTTACTATTTTATCCCGCTTGATTGTTGCGAGTTGATTCAAATTTCCTAAAACAATGCTTTCATAAATCATTCACTAGTCTCCATGGGATTCGACTGGATATACGGTAGAATATTTATTTCAACAACAGTCGTGTACACTCTCGTTAAGAGGGGTGTAGGTTTGATGTTATAAAAAATGGCGTCGTTGCCGGAGACTAGAAGTTGGTATCCTTGTGTTGTTCGTTAATTTGAGTTAGTCTTGCATCTTAGTTATTGATGTTGACCTTGCTGTTAGTTTATTAGGGCAATTCATATGGAAAACACTCACAAGCGGGGATAGTTCGGTTGAAGGCAACATGGTGCATGAATAGGATAACCTAGTTATGCCTGGAGTTGCAGTAGCCATTCGCCTACCAGCCATGGTAGGGAATGCAGTATTTCATGTCATGAGTACAATGTTACACTTGTTACAGATGAAACGACTCTTCATGGGTAAAATGGGTAGGATTCAAACCGCCTCTTGAGGAATTTCTGAGATTTGCCAAGCCTTTAACATAAAAAAATATAAGTCAGAGTCTATCAAGTTAAGACTCTTTCCATTCTCCCTAACGGGAGAGGCGACTATGTGGTTAGAGGAGCTCCCTCTGGGTTGTATCATCTCGTGGCAAGAAGCTGACTGAAACTTTTTTGGATTGTTTCATCCCTCCTTCCGTATTCTTGATGAGGATGATATTACTAACTTTATGCAAGAGCCAGGGGAGCCTTTGCATGAAGCATGGCTAAGGTTCAAGAAGAAGGTATCCCTTTGCCCTAATCATAGTCTCCTTGATGGAGTGCTCTTTCAAATATTTTATAGAGCCCTAGAATTCATCAATAAATTTGTTACTAATAATATAGTCGGATGATCAATTAGCTAAGGGCCTCTTAGATAGGATGACAAAGATGAATCAAGACATGGCATACAGGGAGACAAATGAATCGTCACATGATGTTGGTTCTAGTATGTGATAATTCTCAAACTCTGGTCTTAACAAAGTATGAAGCGGACGTTGTCAATAAAGAATCCAACTAGAGGTTGGGGTCGATCCCTGAGAGAATCTGAAAGGATGTAGAAGAACGCTAGTGCTTAAGCTTTATAGTTAATTATTTTCTAAGAGGAGTTAGTAAAAGTAATAAACAATTATTTTGAGAAATTGATTGTTGTATCCAAATTAATGCAACTAACTAGGGTAAGTATTCCCCATGACTTCATAACCACAAGGCGCTTTATACTAGTGATGTATTTCGATTGCTTAGCATGCAATATTGGTAAGTTAGGTTCACCTAAATGGTTGGTCCCCTATCTAGATTATTTTCACCACGCAACTTGGTCCGTCTATGGGTGTGCCATTGACCCTTACCCTTAATATCGGATTAGATATCCCCGGACAAGTTCAAGCTATTAGATGAAGGTTGATAGCCTCAAATATCCGTTGTTAATCCCTTTTCCCATTCATTGCATCCTTGGTCGGTAAGTAAAAATTAAGGCAAGTTCTAACGTTTGCAACCATTAAAAATCAATTAAAACGATGGAAGAAACAATACATGCATAAACTCCATTCATGAATCACTAATTATTTTACCTATGTTTGTTAATTCGTCATGGTTCCCACAACCCTAGTTGTGGTGGTTTTAACCTATCATGATTTATAAGTAAATTAATAGATTTAATAAGTAAAATAAAACTAATACTTACAGCGTTGATAGGAAGAAACTCACTTGATTATTGCAATAATAAAGAAGAACAATTCAACAATCGTCTCGAAGTTCCAAACGTAAGACACCAAACTTGTATCTAAAAACATGAGACTTAAAACTCTAATCCCTACTTGAAGACTTTTTGAACTTGAAACTTGATCTAAAGATTTATTCTTAACACTTATTAGCTATTTCATGAAATAAAGGATATTTATAGTAGTTAGATGCTTTCCTCATTCCTTGATGAATTTTGCTTGGGATTTAATTTTTCTTTTCCTAGTTGAAGTAGGAAATCCACTTTTTTCCCGATTTGGAAGCCTTGATGCATTGCCAGTTGTGGAAACGGGTCGCAACGACTCTTGTGCATGGGCATGGTCGATTAGGCCCCTCGTGGTCTAACTCCAGAATTCCAGTACACCTGACAATTCCTACTTGTGCTCTCGCAATGAGTCGTGCCAACACGGCGATTCGTGATGTCTTCCGTTACCTTCTTTAGTTTTTCTCAAAATTTCTCTTCTCGAGTCCTCACGACTGACTTCACAACTCATTACCAAACGTAACGAGTCATTCCGTCAACCCGTCAGGTACACTGTTTCTACATCTTTCAAACTCAACCTTTGCCCATGACTTCAACTTCTTTTCATCTTCATTACATAAGCGTCAAATACATTCAAATCCATCCTTTTTAGCCTTGAAAACATCTAATCACATGTGTTAGCTAATTTTCACAAATATATAACATAAATACATGCAAACACACATAATTTGTTCTCAAAACATAGTAAAGTACAAGCAAAATATGTGTCTATGAAGTGCGTGAGTCGCCCTTCAAATAACGCCCCACACTTAAACTATTATTCGTCCTCGAACAATCTACTACTTCCCTTCTAACAATTAAGCACAATATTCAATGAATAGGTCTACTTACACTTAGGATCGTGAGACAAATCAATGAAGCTCAAATAACTCACTCCACTAATATAAAATTATGAATCAAGGATCAATTATGACTTTAATTTGGTTGTAATGTAGGCTAGGGAGGGTAGGAACTATTTGACTAAGATAGCAACTAATCTCCCTAAGCACTCTAATACTTCACAAACTTTGATTTTTTTAAGCACATTCTTCAATATCAAATTTTCATTATCCTCCTTTTATTTTTCAATTTTTTCAACTTAGGTGACTGTGGGATTTTTCTTTCCATCATTGAGCTTATTCACACATTTCTTTTTATTTTCCTTTCTTCAGTTCACACCCTTTCGCACCCCTACTCTAGCCACCGTGCTTAAGAATTTTTTATTATGTTGATGTTCAATATCAAAGAAGGACCAGGACAAAACAGGTTCATTGTAAACAAATAGATGCAGTTAATCGGTAAATCATAATTTTTCATCTTCAATTTTCAAAGCTCTTTCTTCTTTTTGTTTTCCGCTAAAAATCACCCTCCTTGTTTAGCAAAATTTTACATTTTTCTTTTCATTCAATTCACCACACTTTTTAGCTTTTCCCTTCACTTCTCAATTATGCTCCTTTCTTATAAAAATTTTCATTTAAATTCTCTACAAATTGTCATTTGGATCAAATACAAGTCAATACAACAAAAAGGAATTCAATCTTAAAATATGGATATCAAAAGAATAGGATAAGTCTCAACATGGCTAACTAGGATAATTAAAATCCAAGTTAGGTAAAATAGAATATAAATAAGGTTACCAAAGAAATGTCTATATCACTTCCTAATCCATCATTCTTATTTCATTTGCACACACACGGTTCACGTTCTATACATGATTTACAAGAATGGAGTATATCAAATAATTCTACACATTGGCACAAGATGTTTCAAATATGGAAATCAAGATCACATAAACACATATATCCATATTACATGCATAACATAATTAAGCCCACGTTTTTCAAGTAGAAGAGTTAATTTCCAAAAAAGACTAAGTGTTTCTACCTCTTTCATGCATTTTTGAGTGAATTTAATAAAGTCTCAATGATACCTAAGAAGTGAAGCACCTAGCATTCGTATGGCTCAAGTCTTGTTCTTCTAATGACTAATTTATCCTTAAGATGGTCGTCATCCATTCATCATTGGGAAAAGTCGGACTCGATGACTAAAATAAATATAAAAAAAATCTAGACTCTCTAATCGGTTCTAAGGGAAAATCCACCGAAAAAGTATCCCGAAAACAAAAACTGGAGGAACCCAAAATAAAATAAAACTAAAATACAAACAACAACTTGAACCAGTCATAAATTCAAAAAAACTAGGCCACCATCCAACAAATTTAGCAGTTAAGGAATGCATGGTAATATGATTCCACTTCTCCACCCCACACTTAATTTGTAACACTGTCCCTAGTGCTAAAACAAATAAGCATAAAGTAATAGAGTGAAAGATGACTTCCTAGGCCTCTACTCCTCTTCGTACGTAAGGGTAGAATAGCATACCTAATCTATGTATTTCATGTAAATTGTTTTATTGAAAACTATCAGCTATCACACCACTTGAACAAACACATCAATAAAAAAATTTGTGTGGGTTTGCCTCCCAAGTAGTGCCTGATTGCTGTGTGGCGTGACACGAATTATCTGATTACTCGAACTTCATAAAGATACTGTTGGGGCTGTGGTCACATCTTGG
This sequence comes from Datura stramonium, assembly GCA_018107945.1. Taxonomy (NCBI): domain Eukaryota; kingdom Viridiplantae; phylum Streptophyta; class Magnoliopsida; order Solanales; family Solanaceae; genus Datura; species Datura stramonium. The sequence goes on along the minus strand of JACEIK010002065.1, from coordinate 36,901 downwards.
CCGCTTGTTTTACTACGCCGCCCTGTCACACTTCATAAAATAAAGAAAAAACAAAAAATAGAAAATAAATACTAAAAGTTAAACACAAGGAATTAATCCAATCCTAAACCGTATTCCCCGGCAAACGGTGCCACTTTTTGATAACACTCAAAGCCACACCTCCCTTCGGAGAAGTATGAATCGGACGTTGTCAATAAAGTACCCAACTAGAGGTTGGGGTCGATCCCACAAATAATATGAAAGGATGTAGAAGAACGCTAGTATTTAAGCTTTTTAGTAGATTATCTCTAAGAATTTGTAAAAGTAATAAATAACAATGTTGAGAAATTGTTAAGGTTGAATCCATAAGTAATGCAACTAACTAGGGTAAGTGTTCCCCATGACTTCATAACCACAAGGCGCTTTATCCTAGTGATCTATTCCGGTTATTAGAATGCAATATCGATAAGTTAGGTTCACCTAAATGGTTGGTCCCCCTATCTAAGGCAAGGTTTCACCACACCTTGGTCTGTCTACAGGTGTACTTCAGAGTTGACCTTTACCCTTAATATCAAATTAGCAATCCTCGGACAAGTCTCAATTCTCCGTTGTTAATCCCTTTTCCCATTCATTACCTCCTTGGTCCAGTAAGTAAGAATAAGACAAGTTCTAACGTATGCAACCACTAAAAATTAATTAAAAAAAAAAAAGGAATAAACAATACATTCATAAACTCCGTTAAAAAATCATATTTACCTATGTGTTAATATGTCATGGTTTAATCCTAGTTGTGGTGGTTTTAGCCTATCATGTTTATAAGTAAATTAATAGTATTCATAAATAAAATCAAAAATTAATACTCCTGATGTTTGATAGGAAGAAACTCACTTGATTATTTAAACAATAAAGAAGAACAATTCAACAATGATCTAAATTCCAAGCATTAAGACACCAAAGTTGTATCTAAAACTTGGACTTAAAACTCTAATCCTACTTGAAGACTTTTGAACTTGAAACTTGATCAAACTTGATTCTCTTACTTGATAAGCTATTACATGAAAATAAGGATATTTATAGTAGTTAGGTAACTCCTCTTTTCTTGATGAATTTGGCTTGGGATTTAATATTTCTTTTCCCTGGATAGGAAGTCCACTTTTTCCCATTTTGGAAACCTTGCCGCGATGCCAGTTGTGAAATGGATCGCCTAACGACTCGTTGTGCATGTGCGCGAGTCATGGGCCTTCGTGGTCTAACTATAAATTCTAGTGGCGATTCCTACGGTGCTCTCCTGATAAGAGTCATGCCAACACACGATTATTCGTGATGTCTTAAGTTACCTTCACTGGATTTTTCTCAAAATTTCTCTTCTCAATATCCACGACTAACTTCATGACTAATTACCAGACGTAACGAGTCATTCCCTCAACCCGTCAATTTTGTCTGCATCTTCTGACAACCTTTGCCCACGACTTCAGCTTCTTTTCATCTTCATTCCATAAGCCTCAAATACATTCAAATCCATTCTTTTTAGCCCTGAAAGTATCTAATCACACGAGTTAATAATTTTCACAAATATATAACATAAACACATGCAAACACACATAATTTTTTTTCAAAACATAGTAAGGTACGGGCCAAAATATGTCTATGAAGTGCGTGAATCGCCTTTATCAGTATGTTAGTAGCTGGAAATGAGAAAAAGAGAGATGAAGAGCGTGGTGAAGAAAATCTTGCTAAATGATGACGGTTGGAGTTAATGACTAATCATGTGATGAGGGCCGGGCCTAAATTTTGAGTGCTATAGAAATGCAAGGTCAATGCATTTTGAAGGATAATTGTCGCAACCAAGATATGAGGAGGAGAGTCAATACACGGCAATTTAGAAGGAGGGGTTTGAAACTAGGTATCAAGGGACTAATCGAGGCCCTTAGAGCCGCGGAAAGAGAACCAAGGTTGGAGAAAGCTGTGATGCACAAGGATGGCACGATAGAAATAAGAGATGGAAATTTGGGGCAATAGTGAGAAAAATCATGAAGGGCACTGATATCATCGAAGTTCAAATCCATATATATTTCCCCCTCTAATGTTGAGAATTCCCAAGATCATCCAGGTGTGAGAGATGTGGAGAGCTCAAATTGAATACATGTTAGCAAGAGTTCTCAAGAAGTGGAATCAAACAACGGCGGTGTCAAGGAATTGAAAGGGAAGGTTTCTAACCTTGCCCAAACTGTGAGTTCACACTCAACTTCCATCAAGTATTTGGAAGCTCAAATGAATCACTTATCCTCTCAAATGTACCCCCAAATGAATGGAGTACTTCCGAGTGATAAAATGCCAAACCCTAAGAAGGATAGTCAATGCATGGTCATTGTCACAGGGGTGAGTATAATGCTTGGAGATGCCAGGTGTTAATCCTAAGGAAGTTGTTGCTCTAAGATAAATGATGATAAAGTCTGATGCAGTGAAAAAAGCACAAATGATTGTGATAATGTTAAAGATGAAGGAGAGAGAGATGTTGATGCAATTCCATCAAATGCAGATGAAGAAGAGGTAGGCATGAAGTCCTCAAGTGAGAAAGGACAAGAACCAAGAGTTCCACCTCATTATCCATAGCGGTTAGCATGAAAAAGAAGGACGATCAGTTAAGTAAGTTTATCAACATGTCAACAAATTATCCATATATATATATCTTTGGTGGATGCTTTACTTCAAATTCCTGGATATGCAAAGCTCAGTATAGAGGCCTGGCGAAGAAGAAGGTGGTAGATGGGCATCGGAGAGACAACACATCATTATAGTGCTATGATGATGACAGCCTTGCCCCAAAATGGAGGATCTAGGAGACCACAATCCCACTTGCACTATTGGGATGTGTGTGTTCAATAAATCCCTTTGTGATCTTGAGGCAAGTATAAATATGATGCCCCTCATAATCTTCAAGAAATTAGGGCTTGGGAATACCACACCTAAATAAATAAACTTTTTAATCATTGATCACTCACAAAAACATGTAGATTGTTTTAGAGGATGTATTGGTGAGGGAGTAGATAAGTTTATTCTACCGGCTGATTTTGTGGTTCTTGATTGTGAGATGGATGCAGAAGTTTCAATGATTTTGGGGAGACCATTATGCTCGCCCACGGTTAGAGTTTTGGTAGATGTGGAGCTAGGTTTGCTCATGTTTTGGGTTGGAGGTGAGGTTACCTTCATGGTGTGCCAATCCGCTAAACCTCTGATAAATGCAAAGTGATTGGACACCACACATAGGAGAATGAGTATGGGAGTAGTTGATATTGAGGGAGGGGCTGAGTCGGAGGATGATCCTTCGAAGAATGAATGTTAAATGAGAAATATATCTGCGCTTCTAGGGAGGCAATCTAGGTGTCTTCATTTGAGTGTTTTTTATGTCATTGTTAGTTTTGGTTTCGTAGGACTAAGTATGTGAGAAGCAACAAGGAGAAGCACAAAACAAGACAGCATCGCACTAATCAGCATCCGCAGTCGAGATCGTGAACCGCCGCACCCTTTCTCCCGCCTGAAAGGAGAAACCTAGGAAAAAAAATAGCCAAACCGGTGAGACCGGGAAAACGATACAAAGTCTCAAACCGCAGCTTCACCATCAGCATAAGTCAAAACACATAAACGGTGGGTACAAAATAGCAGCCCAGGCGGAGCGCGAGAACCCAATCTACGAATCATCGGTCAATAGCCGGTTACAGCCGGAGTGAACTGGAGCATGAATTTAGGCCTGTGATAGTAAGGTGGCAAAATGTCATTTCTAATCGGCAACCCGCAGTGCTTAACGCCGGTGAACGTACATGTCTTGTTTTAAAATCTTGACCAAAAAAACCATGGACCTACCCGACCCAAAATATTTTGCGGCTGCTTCTTTTTGCTAAAATTCCCTTTTATTCTCCTAGACTTCCCTTTTTCCCACCTTTTAACACTTCCACACAGCCCTTTTATTTCCAACATCCACCTTTCCATATTCCAAAAACTCCTCTCTTCAACTTCCTATACATTTGAAGCACCACTAACCCATCCACCTCCTCCTCAACCAACACAATTACTTTCTCACCTATAAATCCCCCAACCCTCTTACCTAACTCTCACTATGCTCTCCTTTGTACTATAAAAGCTCAAAACTTTACCATTGTTGAGAACTCTGAAGCTTCCACATCTATCCTCTGCACTGATTCCCGATTTGTGGTAATGTACTCTTAACTTCCTGGTTTTCTCATGTGGTATTCTTGTTTATATGGATATTGTTATGGCATAAATCTCCATTCTTTTTACTACCTTTTTCCCCAATATTTTCATTATTGAGACAACCATTTCCAGCACTTTTGAAGTCTTACCTAAATGGTATTTCTTTACTGTATTTCAAATACTTTGTGCGATTGCCCAGAGTATTGGGAGTTCTTTTAATGGTTTTAGTACCATACATGTTGAATGAAGTTAATTGATACAATCCGAAATTAGTGAGGTGATAGAGGCTCCGATTCTTAAATGGGTGTGAGGGAAATGGTTGTTCTTGTGTAGTTGAGTGGGGTGAAGTTTGAGTAACTAAAGTTAAAAATAACCAATTTTCCCTATGATAGATCGGTTGACACTATTCTTAAGGGTTAATCATCATTTATCCCTTTTTATGTATGTAGATAATGAATTGATATGATTTGAGTGAGTGTTGGATTTTTTGATATTTGATTGCATTGTGAAACAGCAGGAATGACGACCATCTGCTATTTGCTGAGGTCGGAGTCGGCGTAACACCGATGCATCTTAGGCTCGGGCTAATATTGGCTTCGGGCCCCACTTTGCCTTGACCAGCGTCACGCCGGTTCTTCACAGATCGAGATATATGATTCACCAATCTATCGCCAGTATAAAACTTTCTCAGTTCTGTACTATCATGGTGGTTCTTTGGCAGTCCGCGGACAACCTCTAACGGTTCGCTAGCGTTTAATGAGTCTTTGTAAGTTTATTATTCAATTCCTCCTCTTGTTTCTTATTTAAATTTTAGATGAGTTTTATTTTTTCATTTTATCATTAGAAAAATACAAAAATATACATTGTTGATGTCTCATCCAAGAATCCAAGTAAGGGGAAAATGACCTCCTCATCCACAAGGGCAAAGGAAAGGCAAAGGCATCCACGGCACCAGCAACTCTCGGGAGGCCATCATGTTTTGTGTGCCCAATAGGAAGGGACACTATGCCATCTTCAAGGGCCGATCAATCACCATCGAAAAGAGATTTGATTTGGTGGGGCTGTGTGGTGAACTTTCCAAAACCACAACACAGTTCGAAACAGCGGACAATGTCATGCTTTCGCCAATCCTCTCCCAGATTACTATCAAAGCTTAGTGTCGGATTTCAATGCTTCCTACCAGGCTAGGCAAGAGAACATAAACCTCAAAGGCATGGTCAATGAATTTTTATTCCTACCTTTAGTTATGGTGTGAGGGTGGAGGTCGACATTGCCTCCAACAACCATCAATTATCTAATGCAGGAGGATGAGATTGACACTAGCTCGAATACATCATAAGATTATTGATAAGGAGAATTAATTCATGGATAGCTCCTATCATTGCTACAAACACCCTCTAGGATACTATAGGCACCAAAATTTCTCGCCATGATCTAAAATTTGAAGCCAATTTGTAGCTAGACTTCATCTATAGGCGCATCATACCTTTAAAGAATAAACAACGGGTAAACTTGGATGCAGCTATCCTTATCTCTTGCATCACGATAGGGGTCCCCATTAACTTTGAGGATATTGTAGGCTCTACAAATGAGACAGGAAAGAAGAAAGGCTAGCATCTCGCCCACCAAATGTCGTGCTAAGCTTCTTCTTGCAAGCCCAAAATTCCATTGTTCCCAAATGGGCCCTAGTCACCTTGGGTGTAACCACAATAGATTGAAAAAAAGGATGTTGAGGCACCCAAGGTCAAGCGGAAGCGAGATGTAGGCTTTTGATTTGCCGGAGGTTCTCTATTTTATAGTTCACTTCGAGTCTCCACAATTCCTAGATTTGAATATGCCTCACTTAGAAGCTTCGGGCCAAACCTCCGAGTGACATACCTCTTGGTGCATCACCTCCCAACATCCCAATCAAGTGGTCTCCCCAAACGTGGAAAGACAACTCTCATGAGAGTAAGCTTAAAAAGTTGGCTAGGAGCCTTCCTTCCCTCATCACCCGAATACTGAAAAAAGGGTAAAGTCTATGTATGAGATTATTACCACATTGTGAAAATGGGTAGATGTTGTGGAGGGTTGTCACCTCTCTAGGGGCTGAGTAAGGGGAGTGAAAAGTTGGACATTCGGTAAAGGTGCACGATTTGAGTATTGTTGATTGTGGTGGCCCCTTCTATAGTTCAAGGACACATAGATGATTTGTTCGAGGTCTTGGAAGATGACGCTTATGATGCAGGTGATGAAGGCTTTATTTGGTGAGTCAAGAGAAAATGAAGATGATGATGTGGATGAGGAGGAGTGAACCACTCGAAGTCTCTCGCCCCCTTTATTTTGCATTCACATTGGGGACAATGTAATCTTAAAGGATTAGGGATAGTGTTTTCTGGGTGGTCATTTTTGACCTATTTTGTTTATGATTAGATGTGAGCCTTTGTCGGGCTTTTTTTATCCGATGAAGAGTTATGAGCCTTTGTCGGCATCATTTTAGTATTGTTGATGATTTCCCTTGATAGGCTGGTTGTGTTGATAACATTGTGAATGGATATAAATGATTTTTGGATGTTACTGCTAAAAAATGGGTCCTTGCTTTGAATTTCCAAATGTTACATTGTCACCCAAAATATTTTGCTCGCCTGTGTAACTAGTAGAATAGTAATCCTTCTCCAAGTGGTTTCTTCATACCACAGTTCTTTTCCAAGAAGCATTTTCTTTTCTTTTTATTTTGTTGTGGAACCGAGTTGGCACTTTTCGGTGATAGATTGTAGGAGATTCTCTTAAGGGAAAATGCCATGTATTTCTTGAGACTACGCGGAGCGGTTTGAGAGTATCACCAAATATTTCACGCAAAAATTTGTGATGTGGCATGAAAATGAGAAATGAAAAATGGGCATTTGAAATGAGAAATATAGCACTCTTTTGTCATTAATTGTAGATTCCTTGTTTGGCTTATGAATTCGCATGTCTAATGTCTTGAATAAAAAAATCTTGTGATAATACGACTTTTGTGACTCTTTGGGTGTGATGCCTTGTGTTGTAAGTTCTGTGAATCTTATATAGAGCTTCTTGTCCTAGAAATTTTCCTAAAAGTGTGACTCAAAGGGCGAAATCCTAGATTTAGCTGCTCTTAGAACATGATTTTGAACTTTCATTTAACTAGCCACTCTACCCAAAATAACCTCCAAAATGTATACCATTGCTAGCCAATGTTGAGCCTTTTAATTTGTTTATTCTTGAAAACCGAATTACAAGCCAATGTCATTTTGATCCCTTCCTCTTGGCACCCATCATCCCTAATTGCGAGTGGTGAGTGAATGAGAAAAATGGGGGATGAAAACCCAAAAGCATAGGGAGAGATAAGAATATCCAGTGAGTAAAAACAAAGAGCATATGTTTGGGGGTTTTCAAAAAAGGGGGATATATAAGAAGCTAAATTTGAGGAAGCACCAAAGCTGGAATAAAGTAAACGATGAACTGAGGAACCTTAAGGTACCAAAAGAAAAAAGAAAAGTCAAATGGTGTTACCTCTTGATTAGACAAGGCTTAATGTGATAGCCAATGGAGCTACAAGAATGATCTTTGAAAAAAAAAGGAAATGGTTGCAATGGAGGAATAAGGTGGATCGACATACAAAGTTAGTTAGGAAGGGTTAAAGTATTTAAATAAAGGCATTAGGGAGGATCTAGTCACTAGAGCCAAATAATTATTTTACCATTACCTAATTGCTCATTATGACCCGCAAGTCTAATAGATTTTTTGAGTGTAGTTGCTCTACATTAGTGGCAAATTACGAAGGGGAAAGACTATGGGTCGATTTGTGTGGCATGAAGATTTCTTTTAGGAGAGTGAGTGTGATCATTTTTGTTTTATAATCCCTTGCGTAAGCATCAACTCATAATAAAGAAAAGTGATTATCTCTTTGGTTATTGACATGATTCCTTTTGAGGACACACTTGCATTAAGGTAAAGGTATGATTGAGGCATGAGTAGTACGATCTAAGACAAACATTGAATGTGCGGTGATTATGAATTGGAGATACTATGTATTTCGTTAGATAAGCTATGCCCTTGTCATGAAAAATAAAAACATTTTGAATCATACCTTTAAATTGTAGTAGCCTCTTGAAACTTTCCATATATTTGTTTAAGGAATTGCTTCTCTTTTTCTGTGAGTTGGTGAGCATTTTCAGGTTGTCATGAATTAAGTGGCCATTGATCTCTAAGCTCTTGTGGGGTGGCATATTTCTAGGCGATAAGAATTAAATTACTTGAAGATAAAAAATGATTCAAGTTTTGGGGTTAGAAGAAATGGTAATTTACCAACTCATTAGGCTTTTAAACTGAGCTTGTAGGCGAGTTTTCAAGTCATTTAAATGAATTTTGCCTTTTTTTCAGCACTTATGTCTACGAGATATCGAGTTCAAGAGAAAGAGCAAGAAGTGAAATAAGAAAGATGAAATCAGGTGAAAATTGGCGCTCCTCCGGAGGACACCAATGAAACACCGGACAAACGTAGATGACCACTGATTTGAGGAGAAAATGCAACCGGAGGCCGTAGACATCAACCGTGACTCGCAGTTAAATCACCGACGGTGCTGGATCTTTCTAGATCGAGGGTAAAATCGGAATATCATGGATGGAAGCCGGCGAACCGCCGAAGATGTTTCAAACATTACTAGAATCGAAGAAAATGAACGAAGATTCAAGGAATGCAGCGAAGCGAATAGTCGGTTTCACCACAAATAAACAAACGCACGAACGGGGCAATTAAATCTAGCACTGAAAAAAAGAGAGGAGATTGGTTTCCCTATTCTTGTATATGGCATGGTCAGAAGAAAGTACTCTGTACATAACTTTTTGCTTTTTTATTGAACATTCCTTTTGCTTTGGAGAGAAGTACCCCATTGGAGGAGATTGTTGAATATTTCTTTTCCTATTTTCATCTTCTTCCTGAAGGTATAACTTAATTGTATTGGTAGACATATTTTGAATTTGATTTTTCTTGCTTATAGTAATGAAATCATTAGGTTTACTAAAGAATATACTCTTTAGTTTTCTTAATCATGAAGCAAAATAATCAACTAGAGGTGTGTAGTGATTGATGCTTAATTAGATTGGGTATTGTTAGATTCATCTAAATATTACTTAATTAATTAGCAAATCTGTTGAGTTGTCTCCAATTTATAATGGATGACACATTGATGCAAATGTGGGTTTACTTTTCTTCTTACTTGATTTTAGCATGAAAGAGAAAAAATCATGTATTGGGAGAGAATTGGATGGTGGAAATGGATGTGATTGTGTAGGTTGGACTAGAGATAGCCAAAATCCATATTCATAATCCTAATTAGTAGTTGATGAATAGAATAGCTCAGCCATTAATCCAAATTCTATTGGGCTAATTGAATTGTGTCTTGGTTCGAAGGAGTCGAGAGAAAAAGGCGTCAATGAGGTTGAAAAACTTAGGGCGCTATCTGGGTAGGATTTACACTTGTGTATTGATTTCGTGATCTGTATATCCTTATTTGATTAGAACCCCATCTAGATCACACCTCTAGTCTTCACTTTCATTATTGTCTATCAATTTTTGTTATTCTGCTATTTTAGCGAGCTGGTTTAGAATCCACAATATTGTTATCTTCATTTTGAAAAACATATTGTTATATTCCTCTTCATTGGTGCGAGTTAAATCAGTTCCCTAAAACAACGCTTGCACCAAATCATTCACTAGTCTCTGTGGGATTCGACCCCAACATCCGTTGAAAATATTTATTTTGAGCAAAGACCGTGTATGTTCTCTCGTTAAGAGGGTGTAGTTTTGATGTTATCAAGCACCGCCGGATCAAAGTGCTTTTCTACCATGATAACAAGCCTTTCAAAATGGGATAGTGCCTCTCCTTGTCAGGGACGTATAATGGCCTCTCAGGTATAGGGGTTGGGAGTCACCTTGTTTTCCCTTTCCCTTTGACTTTTGAGGAAATTAGGGCCTTGCCTTGCTTGATTGCACGGATGAAGACATACTCTCCAAGACCATGTTAGTGCCATACAACAATATTTTCTTTTCATACCTTATTCAGGAAAAATAAAAACTTACATCTATCCTAAACTAAAGTAAGGAACTATAACAATTGGATGGAAAACAAGTAGAAGAGTTCGGTGGTTAAAGCATTGAGTAGAGCGGCGGTACATGGGGCTTGCAAGTGGAGACCGCGGTACCAAGTTAGCTTCAATCGGTAACAAAAAATGGGAATACATTGTTTGAGTCGGTGCAACACCGGCGTTTTGCTATTTTTCACCTGTGGAGCACCAGTAATGCAGGTCTCGAACGGTGGCCTAAAGCCACGCACCCCAATCCCGCTACATCTAGCGTTACGTAGGTGAACTTGTCGATGGTGAAGTTCATCCTAAGCAGTGAAATAAATAAAAACTTTCCAATTCAAGGTTCACTCACTCAACACCACAACAACAAGACAAATAAAAGTGACAATTTACCCTTAAGAACGACGTCACTCCATCTTTCATTCGGAAAATTATGCATTCTAAACACACACGAGGCAACTCGGGTGCTGTTAACATTCAAACTTACACTCGATAAAAGTATAGGCGGACGTTATCCAATAAAAAAACCAACAAAGGTTAGGGTCGATCCCACAGGGAATAAGGTCAAGATATAGAAAAACTTTAGTATTTAAGCTTTTAAGTCAATTATCTCCTAAAGGAGGTTGTAAAAGTGACAAGTAACAATGTTGAGACTTTGAATGTTGATTCCAAATTAATGAAATTAACTAGGGTAAGTGTTCCCCATGGGTTCATAACTACTTCGGGTTTTACACTTGTGATCTATTCCAATACTTTACTTGTAGAATTTATAACTAGGGTTCATCCAAATGAGTGGTTCGTCCATATTGGATGACTATACTTGATTACCGGGTTATGTCTCATGAATAAAATCAATTCAACTGTTATCAATTTGTTCCAAAATACCACAACTCAAGTTACATAATGATCATAAAAATCAAAGCTTTGTTGTACTTCTCTTTTCTAATCTCAATCTCTCTGGAAGCTCAAGCAAGTAAATAATTTAGGTTAGTCTAACATTGCTTCATTAAGAAACATTAAAGATGAAGATAATACAGTACAAGCGTTTAGTATTGATTAAGAATCATGTTGTGTAAACCTAGTTCATTAATTAACCATGGTTCACAACTAATTGTGGAGGTTTTATCTTATCATGTTTTATAAGTAAATTAATAGCATTCATAGACAACACATAAATTAATACTTACAATGATGATGAAAAAAAAAACCACTTCATTATTACAAGAAATTTGGAAAGATAATTCAACAAAAGTATCTCAATGTATTTCGTAACTTGGAGCTCCTCTAACTTTTCTAACACTTGTCAAAACTTGGCCTTCCTATTAAAAAGAGAAGCAAGGTATTTATAATAGTAGATATATGCCTTCTTTTTCCTTCATGGATTTGATTTCGGATTTGTAGCTCTTTTCTAGTTGAAGTAGGATTCACTTGTTGGCTGCCGGAGAAGCACAGCGTGTAGGTGCTTGTCATCGCGCTTCATTAGTCTTTGCATCGCGCGGAGACTCGCCTCACGCCTCTTGTCACACTGTTGTGGCAGCGCAGTGCTAAATGCAATGATCATCATTTGTTTAATCAGACTTCTTCATCTTCATTCCAAAAGCCTCAAATACACCCAAAGTCCATCACTTTTATCCCTTAAGCATCTAATCATGTGTGCTACCTCTTTTCACAAATATATATCATAAAACACATGCAAACACACATAATTTTCTCTCGAAACATAGTAAAGTATTGGAAAAATATGGCTAAGAAGTGCGTAAATATATGCCCTTCATTACCACCCCATATTGAAATTATTGTTCGTCCTCAAACAATCTCGACTTCTTCTCAAATTTAGGCACAAAATTCATCCTACAAATGAGTCTACTTGTACTTAGGATTTTGAGGCAGGCCGATAAGCTCCAACAATTCACTCACGGCTAACCCCTTAGAATCATTAAAATGTCAAAGTTAAAAATCACTTAGCTTTTGAAAACTAATTTATCAAGCCATATTTTGGGCCAACATGAATCATATATAATTTAGAAATCAAGACATGCAAAGTCTTACCATTGTTCCCTTCACTTAATTTTGAGATGTCCTTTCTCACACAAAATTTAAATCAATATAAACTTGGGCATAAATAAAATAATTTCATCTCACTCTCCCAAGAAATCAACATGCCATGCAAAAGACGGCCCATAGGCTTGCCCATAGTGTAAATACTCCAGCGATATAGAACTTTAAATCAAGGATCATTTAGAACTTAACATGGTTGTAATGTATTCTAAGAGAGAGGGACGGGCGGGGACTAGTTGGCCAACATAGTGACTAATCTCCTAAGCACTTTAATACATCAAAACACTTTGATTTTGGCACATTCTTCAATTCTCATTTTTCTCCTTATACCTCCTTTTATTACTTCAATTTTTACAACTTTGGGTGACTAGAGGGAATTTTCAACAATTAAGCTCAATTTTATTTCTTTTTTTATTTCATTCTTTTCAATTCAAAGCTTTTTTTCATTAATATCACCTTCCTTGTTTTAGAAAATTTCACCTTTTCTTTCTTCTAATTTTCACACTTTTTTAGCTGTTCCATTCACTTTTACACGTATGCTCCTTTCATATAAAATTTTCATTAAAGTGCTCTAGGAATCATTTTGGATCAAATAAATGTTAATAGAACAAAAGATTAAACATAATATGGCTATCAAAGATAGGCTAAGGCTCAAAATGGCTAACTAAGGACAATTACATTAAGGTAGGTAAAATAGGATAAAAACTAGGCTACAAAGAAACGCCTATATCGCTTCCTAAATCAGCATTACGTTTGTTTTTGCAAGGCAAATTTCAGGACATCGTTTACAAGCATGGGTATATCAAAAATTCCTCACACATTGGGACAAAATGGTTTAACAATGAAAGTTAAGATCACATAAACACATATATCCATATTATATGCATAACATAATCGAGACCCTTTTTATTTTCAAGCACAAGAGTTAAGTTCCAAAATACTAATTTTCCTATCTTTTTATGCATTTTTGAGTGAATTTTATAAAGTGTCAAAGATACCTAAAGTGAAGCGCCCAACATTCGTAAGGATCAATTTCTTGTTCTTCTAATGACTAATTTACCTTTAAGACAATCGTCATCCATCATCATCGGGAAAAGTCATGACTCAATGACTAAAAGCAAAATAAAATATTATAGACTCTCTAGTCGGTTCTAGGGACTATGCATCGAAAAGTACGAAATAAAATCAGAGGAACCCAAAGCATAATAAGACTTAAAAAACTACTATAAATAAACAAGTATGCAATATAAGTCATAAATCCTTTCAAAAAACTATAGACTATAAATTATTCAAATTTAGCAATTGGGCATGCATGGTAATACTTGAAGTTCCTTATCCCACCCCACACTTAGTTAGTAACACTTTTCCCAGTGCTAAAACAAAAACATAAAGTAAAAAGTGAAAGACAACTCTTTAGACTCTTGATGGAAGGCCCCAGCAGAATTATGCAGGTCATACAAGTATTATAGTGGCTCTTTTTAAGAGCCGGAATGTCGAACCCACGGGGATAACTGGACTATGGGGTAAAACCTTTTCAAGTGTTAATTTGCTAAACTCTAATAATGAAGACAACAGTGTAAAGAAGAGTTTTATATTTTTGGAAACTATTTTTATAACAAGTAAAAATATATTTTATACGGTTGAATCGAACTATGGATGTGAGCATCTTTGAGGCTACAACTAACATGTAGAGAAATTAAATATCGATATACATGGTTTATCTTTCCTCCGGTTGCTAGTCGGAACTTATGCCTATGGATTAAAACTCTCATATTTAACTTAACAGAATCATAGACCTTCCACCTACATTTTCATGATAAGAGAAGAAATTCCAAGTTCTAGCTATACAAAACCGATTCCACACATATAATTGCGACTTTCGGGTATTTTTATCCCGAAGGTAAAATCAATTCCAATTTTTCCAAACCAAGAAAAGATCTCATATCTATTAATTACAACTCAGGTTTCTTGCCCTCTCGGGTGGCCGGTTTTTAGTTTACATTAACATTGGCCAGGACATTAGCGTAGTAAGAGCAAGAATTAAAATAGAACAACCATAGAAGAAAGATAAATAAACCAGCAATTCAATAATTACATTTCAACACAAAGGTTCATAACCTCGGCCAAGAAGTGTAATTAACCACTCATTTGTGGATTGAACATCGTTAAATGAATGGAAATCATGCAAACAATTGAAAGGAAGAAAGAAAGGGAATAGAAAACCTAGAATTTTCCGTCCTCAAAGCGCACGTAACCCCACGTCCTTGCTCCTGGAGTAGAATATGTAAAAATAAACCTAAGTGTGCTATTTATAATAGTAGGAACAATCGGGAATAACAAGCAACGTGTCACGGAGTGGAACGCGGAGCATTGCCTCATGTGACACGGCCCAAACGCAGGCCTTACGGAAATCGCCAGAAAATCAGGCCCGGCTGACCACCTTGCCACCCAGTGGCAGTGATGGCACTGCAGGGCAGCAACGTTGCACATGGCTGGTCCTTGGAGCCTGCCGTGGCACGTTGCCTTGCGGCTATGGCAGAAGCGGCTTGCCTGTGTGTGCATTAAAGAAGCTGGCAGTGTTGTTTGGGCCTCCTCACCATGACGTTAGTGTTATTCCGTCTCAACCTCTGCTGCCAACTCATGAATTAGTCCCTCAAAGTCATCAAAAACCTGCAAACAAGCTAATGTTGATTAGCAATTATCTTCACTTTTATATAAAATCACATGAAAATGTATCAAATAGCTTAGACAACACGACTAATTTAAGTTATAAAGCGCATCACGGGACCTATATTATTTCCCGTGATCACAACCCCGCCAAGTCTTGTTTTACGTCCTCGAACAACCCCTTTTACATCTCATATGGTGAAAACTCTCACATAACTAATCTAGCAAGATAGTCAAATTAAACTATGATGATTACATTAAGATACAAGTTAAAATAGAACATGCTATGAAATACAACTATGTTAAGACTTCTTAACCTCAAGAATCGACTCTCAATGTTAGCAAACTCATGTCAATCAACTGATTAAGAAATCCCACATGAATTTTATCCTTCATTAAACCTGTGCCCTCACGGAAGGGGTTACCCAGTTTCACATAAAAACACTTTACATATCACAACATGTGTGGGTACAAAAATAGAATTTCACTCACTCTCACAAAGAATTCCACATGCATATATAATGACCCATAAAGCTTCTTTAATTATTTGTACTCCACTATTTTGGATTACAGTGTAAGATCAAGTAGGACTTTTAGGTTGTAGCTAACTCGGGTGTAGGTAGGTACTATTGTGATCGGTAATAGTGACTATCTCCCTTAAGCGCTTTCAATACATCACGCCCTCATTGCGAACTTCCTTCCCTTACTTCACCTTTCTATCCTTGGTAGTTTTTCTTTTCCTCTTTTGCTCCCCATTAACTTTGACCTTTTAACTTATCGATAGAGCTCTATGAATACTTTCATGCTTTGTTTTCTGCTCCATAACAATAATCAACCATCTTTACACAAGTGCACCTTTGACCTTTCTCACTTTTTACAAGCTTCCACTTTTCCTTTCTTTTCATTCTTCTCACTCCTTTCCTCTTCAGTTTTCTTCTTTAGCGCTTAGGAGCTTTGGTATCAAATTCAAGGTTAATGAAGAAAGATTTGAAGCATGTTGCGGCCTATCAAAGGTGGAAACAAGGCTTAACAGGGCTCACTGGTTAATTTCAAGGTAGGTAAAACGAGGGATAAAATTGGGGACCCAATTCAAGAAATGCCTAAATCATCTCCTACAATTCACATCCTTCATTTTAGCTGCTACACACACCGAACCAGGATTCTAGACATTCCACAATAACACGAATACTCAAAAAACCTTACACTCATGGCACATGCTCAATTCCAAGACACATTAATGGACTCTTGCTATTTATTCAATCACAAGAATTCAAAATTAAGCTTCAACCATATTGAATTGGGGTGAAGGCAGGTTACTCAAGCAAAGTTATACATTTGTACTTCAACTTTCATGCTTGCATCTTACAATCATATATAGCACATAATAAGAATATCTCAAGCATCAATTAGCTGCGAGTTTACAAAAAAAAAAAAAGCAAAGCCCTGCTGACTAATTTTCCATAAGACGGTCGTCATTCATCTATCGTCGGGAAAATTATATATATTATAATGATTTTTTTAAATTAAATAAAGATTAAATTTTTAAAAAAACAAATAAAATAAAAGAAAAAATTTTATTCTTCGGTTCAAAGACCCCCGTCGGAAAGAACCGAAAAAGAAAAATAACGGGTTATGAATTCATGCTT
This sequence comes from Datura stramonium, assembly GCA_018107945.1. Classification (NCBI taxonomy): domain Eukaryota; kingdom Viridiplantae; phylum Streptophyta; class Magnoliopsida; order Solanales; family Solanaceae; genus Datura; species Datura stramonium. The sequence continues at coordinate 20,255 of JACEIK010002065.1, read as the reverse complement.
GACTAAAAGTTTTTCACATTTCTCAAATTTTTTTTTCTTTTTCCCCCTGACATTATATTCACCAAAAATTTGTTAAACACAGAAATTTTGGGGTACCAGCATTTCCCTCATCCTACACTTGAATCATGCTATGTCCTCTTAGCATCATTAAATTGAGGGTGAAATGCCCTGAGGCCTTTAGGCTAATAACAACATGCTTTCGTTCAAATTTGCACAAGTGGGTGTTCAACCCCACACTTTTTCTCTTCCATGTGCTTCCTCCTCCAGCAGAATTTTCGAGACTTCCCCTCCATCTGTGCTTAACTTTCCACCACAAAAACAACAAAAGATCAAAAATGAGAATAAAATCAATACAAAATACCAAGAATAAAAATGGTACCCATGGTACCCTTGAGTTCACCTCCCAAGCATCACCTACTTTTAAATCAGCGACAGCGTGTCAGGTTCTACCTGCTTTCCTCCACCTTGAGGATATGAATCTCACCCTAATTTCTTCTCTATTTCACCTCTTATGTTCTAGGGGTGGTGGGTGAAAAATTGTAAGGACCAAGTAGTAGATGTTGCCTTTTGCATATTGGCCCTTAAGTAAGCGAAGTCATTTTGTCTATTGGGCTGATAAATTTGAATATGTGGGACTTAAATTCTCTCTTGACATTTCTCCTTAAGCTCGGAAGACTCTATTTCTATGTCTAAATCAATAACTTAAGGTAGAAAATTAGCTAAGTAAGAGTCCAATGCACCTTGGTTCTGAAACTGCAATACAATTAACCTCTTATACATGCCTCTTCTCATCAACATCTATCTCTCTGGTAGTGTAATCAGGGTATACTCTGTTCTTCTACTGAGTGAATTTTCTATAAGTATGGGCTCATCACGGGGACACTCAAGAGGTTTGTCTTCGGGCTTCATGCAATTACCCCTTTTCTTTACTCGCATAATTCCTCGAATATCGTCTAAAAGCGCGCTTGCAATTGCTCTTAGCTTGACCTTAGCCATCATGCAAATGAATTTGGCGCTCATGCTTTCTGAAATATCCATTCTCTGCTAGCTGAATTCTCATTGCTTCCCATCACCTCCTTCATTGCTTCATTTGCTCAAGCATCTCTTTAGCATGTCTTCTTCGAGCTGGCGTCCAAGTCCTCATATTTCATCATGCCTATGTCGGCAAAACAACGAAGGATCATAGTAGGCAGGGATGGGGTAACATTCGGACAACCATCCCAATGTATCTTGACCACCACATATATTGCGTGTTACAGTGTTGCTAAGTGGGGTCCTTGCCAGTTGAACAAGACTTATCAAAGTAAGAGTATCCACCATTTAACCCATTTATATTCCAAGATGTCATGTCAAGAAGGGTATTCAAAAACAATCAAAAAATATTAAAAATAAAATAAAATAAAGAAAAAAAAAGAAAACTACGTTGTCAACGCTTATATAGAATTCGTTAACTAACACTTGAAAATTTTTTACCGGTTACCAGTCCCAGCAGCAGCAAAAACTTGATGAGCACATGGTGCTCTGGTCGTACCGTGTATATAGTGGCTCTTTTTAAGAACTTGAATGTAAGACCCAGGGAATTTGGACTGCAGGTAAAACCTTTTCAAGTGTTAATTACTAAAACTCTAATAATGAAGACAACGGTGTAAAGAAGGGTTTTTATATTTTGGAAACTATTTTTATAACAAAGTAAAATGTTTATGTCTGATTTTGAATGAACTATGGATGTGAGCATCTTAAGGCTAAACTAACATGTAGAGAAATTAAATATCGATATACATGGTTTTATCTTTCCTCCGGTTTGGAGATCGGAACTTTCTATGCCTATGGATTAAAACTCTCGTATTTAACCCAACAGAATCATGAACCTTCCACCTACATTTTCCAGATGAAATTCCAAGTTCTGTTCTCTGACAGTTTACCACACACTGACTAATACGACTTTCAGGTATATTTCTATTCTGAAGGTAAATCCAATTCCCAATTATCCCAAACCAGAAAGGTCATATCTATTAATTCACAGCTTTCCAGTTTCTTGCCCTCTCGGGTGGCGAGGACTTTTGATTTTCATTAACATTGTGAGACATTAATGTGAAATGCAGAACAAAATTAATGAACAACCATAGAAGAAAAGATAAAATAAACCTGACAATTCAATAATTACATTTCAACACCAAGTTCATAACCTCAGCAAAAAAGAGAATTAGCCACTCATTTGTCAGTTGAACATACGTTAAATGAATGGAAATCAATGCAAACAATTGAAAGAAAAGAAGAAAGGGATGAGAAAACCCTGAAATTTTCGTCCTCAAAAAGCTGCTGTAACTTAGTGTACATAAGTCCAGAATATGTAAAAATAAACCTAAGTGTACTGTTATAATAGTAAAATTTGTCCCGGAATAACAAGCAACGTGTCACGGAGTGCAGACATTTACCTCCATTGACCACGGCCCAGCGGTATGCAGAGTAGCGAAAATGGCCCCGGCAGCACCTTGCAGCGTTAGCGTGGCAGCTGCTGGGGCAGCGCGTTGCACATGGCTGGTCGCGGGAGCCACCCTGCCGTGGCCGTACCAACAGCGGCGGGGCTGTCTTGGGCAGCCTTTGCCTTGCCAGTGGCACGTTACCAGCAGCAGGTGGGCTGTTACCAGACCTCCTCCTTTACCTGTGCGTGTTCTTCCGTCTCGAGCCTCTACTTCACCAACTCATGAATTAGCTCCTCAAAAGTCATCAAAGCCTACAAAACAAAGCTAATGGTGTTGGTTAGCAATTATCTTCACTTTTATATAAAAATCCACATGAAAATGTATCAAGTAAACAGACATCTACGACTAATTTAAGTTATAAAGCGCATCACGGGACCTATATTCTTTACAGCAGTCACCTCTACTCCTCGTCGTCTATGGGGGAAAAAGCAGCTTCCCCATCTCGAATACGTCTTCGTCATTAGCAATTGTATTTTAAGACATGTTTTAAGGACTATTTATAAATATAAAAAAATACACAAAATAAACTAAACCCAAAATATATTGAGAATTAAACTTTTGGTTCAAATTTTGGTACCTCACATCACAGGAGCCAAAGTGCAACATATCCTCTGCGATGCGAGATCAATTTTATGATCCGAGTGTTCCTCCCGTTAGTGGCTCCTTGGTGAGCATTAAATGTACTCACTTGCTACTTTCAAATCTGGCACACGCTGCTCTTTGATATATTAAATATTATATATAATGATTTTCTTATTATGAGGCAATCAGCCATGTAAATATTTTCTCTTTTATTTAATTAATTTTTTCTCTTTTCTTACAATTTTTTCTCCAGATTTCTTTAATGTTTGATGACTTAACTCTTGCACACTTGAACAAATAGATTAGCTAAAAAAATTCAAAAATTATCATGGGTTGCCTCCCAGCGGCTTTGATTTTACGTTGTGGCACGACGCATGCTTGTATTACTCAGGAATTTTATCAAGATATATTTGGGATGGTGGTCACATGTTGCATACGCAATTTACCATTCTAACTTGTGACGTCAGGAAAAAAATTTAAGAAACACAAAATATGAAATAAGGACTAAAGTTAAACACAAGCAATTAATCTATTCCTGGCAGTGACACACACATAACCTCAAACTCCCCACGCTCCTGATAAAGTATGAAGCGGACGTTGTCAATAAAGAACCCAATAAAAGGTTGGGTCGATCCCACTGGGAATAAAGGTCAGAATAAAGAATGCTAGTATTTAGCTTTTAAGTCGTTATCTTCTAAAGGGATTGTAATAACTTAAGTAACAAAGTTGAGAATTTTAGTGTTGATTTTTAAATTAATACAATTAACTAGGGTAAGTTTTCCTCATGGGTTATTAACTGCCGTGTTCTACATGTGAACTAGCCCATCCTTTCCTTGTAGAACTAATAACCAGGGTTCATCCAAACATCTGGTTTATCCCTATTGGATGACTACACACATTCAGGTTAGTCACATGAGTTATTTCAATTCAACCTTTATCAATTTGTTCAATATTAACTATCCTATGACCACGGGTCATGTATACAATGATAAAAAAATCAAGGCTTTGTACTTCTCTTTTCCTAATATCTACCTTTCTAGGCTCAAAGAAAGTAAGATATTTAGGAAAGTCCTAATATTGGGTACAATTAAGAAACGTTATAGATTAAAGAATACAATACAAGCGTTTAGTATTTCACGCACAAATCACGTCATGCAAACCCGACTTTGTTTAATTCACCATGGTTCCCACAATCCCTAGTTGGAGGTTTTATATCATGTTTATAAGTAAATTAGGAGCATTCATAAAAAACACATAAATTAACACCTACAACGATGAATGGAAAAAACACTTGATTATTGCAAAAATAAGGAAAAACCATTCAACAAAAAGTATCTCAATGTACTTTAAGTGAACCTAGACTCCTCCTAGCTTGTCTAAAACTTGTCAAAACTTTACTATCCTATTACGATGAAATAAAGAATTATTTATAATAGTAGATTTATGCCTTCTTTTTTTCCTTCAAGGATTTGATTTGGGATTCACTTAGCTCCTATTCCTAGTCAGTAGGATTCATATTTCTTTGCGGAAAAGGCCTAAGCGTGCCATGTTGGTCATCATATTTGCCGTATTAGTGCCACGTCGCGCATGGTATTGTGCAGGAAGCCCAGCCCTGCGCCTCACGCCTCTAGTCGCATTGATGTGGCCACGCCCATGCTGCTGGTTGTGCAAGAATGTTAGTGTAGTTCTAAATGCCTGATCTTGACTTGTTCAATCTGACTTCTTTATCTTCTTTCCAAAAGGATCAAATACACCCAAATCCATCACTTTCAACCCTGAATACATCTAATCATGTGCCTTAGGTCTTTTCACAAATATATATCATAAAACATGCAAAAACAAAAAAATTTGCTCTTTAAATATAGTAATGCATGGGCAAAATGGCTAAAAAGTGGGTAAATATGCCTTCAACATTTTACCCCCAACTAGAATAAAACACATCAAAAATCAAGCATTTGCCACAAAAAAGATACCCATATTACCATTCAACATTTTATCACCACCCCATACCCACAATATGATTAATAAAAAGTAAAGACAAGAATAATAATAGGTGTGTGAACACATGAGTGGGGAAACTTTGATTTTTACATACTCATTATGATTCAAATCTTCAAACAATAAACAAAAGCAAAGAAGGAGACATATACTGAATGGATTTGAGAATGAGGAAGAAGATCAAAGCTTGGGGTTCCTCAACTACAGGTTCCCACAGAAATTTTCTTGCTTTGGTGAAGTGAAGATATAAGAGAGTAGTGATGAAATGAGAGGAGTGGAATGTGGAATTTATAGGAGAGAAGACGTGGAGAGGATTGGTAGGTGAAATGGTGGATTTAATGATGGAAAATGGAAAGGTAGTGTATGGAGAAGTTAAAAAGCTGTAATGGAAAAATGGAAAGGTGGAAGAGAGAGTTTATAGGGATTTGGAGAGGGTTTGACATGTATTTTAATCTCTGAGTTAAAGGGTTGGTCAATGCAGGTAGTCAACATTTTAAAAAGATTTATGTACCCTAGACCGCGCTTGACCAGCGGTTGTAGGTAAGAGTACCGGCAGTTCAATAGATTCAACATTGTTACCCATCACCCTTTCAATTCACTGATAAGAAACCAGTACTTGTCTGGTGATTTTCAGATTAGCAGGTGGTTCGCCGGTTAGGTCACCGAATAGACCAGAACTTCCGAGGTAAACGGGCTTGAGCCGTGTTTGCACGAGTGTTTCGCGGTGTATCGGTGTTCCACCGGCAGGTCATCAGTTTCCTCTCTTTTCTCCACTATTCTGTTTTATTACCTATGACAGGGCGATAGTTATTATGATTGCATCGGCATTTCGGCAGTGTAGCGCCATGCCTTCCCTATTTTTGTCCTTCTTGTCTTGCCTCCAATTCTTCCTATAAAAATCAAAAAACAATAAAAACATCACAATGCTCAAAATAAAAATGCTTGGGTTATCCCAAGAAGCGCCTTACTTAACATCGTGGCACGACATATACCATCTCAGCTTCAACACTCCGTAAGTCATCCTCCTGTTCAACTTCATCATAGAAAGGCCATCATGCTCCCCCTCACCATCAAGAACTTCCAAGACCTTACACACTCATCAGGGAGGATTAATATACTAACATATTTAATGTAACCTCATCACCACCTACGGAACTTAGGCTCCCAAGCTCCACATCAATCAAAGCTCTTCCCTTTCTAGTAATGGGCGCCCCAAGTAATTTCCACCTCGATATCCATCTAATAATCCAGCACAACAAATTAAATTTGGGAGTAATTTGTCACCCTAACAATGACATCAAATAGCACTCAGTAGGTTGTTTAATTGACCTGTCTGACCATCAACAACCTCATGGATGTAAATTTGGGATTCCCTAAGCTGAGTTTCTTGAAGATCATTAGAGGCATTAAATTGATACTAGCATCTAGGTGACAAAGTGCTTTATTGAACATGCATGAGCCAATTATTCAAGGAATTGTATATTCCCATGGATCCTACCGTTTGGAGAAGGTTGCTAGTCATTACAACACTACAATGATAGGTCACCTCATTTGTGCCCGTATCCACCAGCTTATTTTTCTTAAAAGATCTTCTTAATAAACTTTGCATATCCGTGCATTTAATCAAACATCACAAGTTCTATATTGATGGATAATTTGCTGAACATCTTATAAACTTGAAATTAAGTATCTTCATTTTTCTTGGTCTGAACTTGCTATGGATATGGAGGAGGAACTGTTGTTTCATGATATTTATCATTTAGGCCTTCTTGCTTTCATTTCCTATCACATCATGCAGAAGGAGTCAAATCCAACTTCCCCTCATCCTTCCCTTCTTTATCATCACAAACTCTTGGTGTTTAGCACCTCTTCGACAACATCATCATCCTTAGACTTTGGGGCAACAACATCCTTGGGCTTCCTACATCCACTTCAATATCTCTTTCCACTCCCTAGTCACGATTGCCCTTACGAAAGCGCGTCTCTTCATATTGGGAACACCGTGACTAGGAGTCACCCTTAATGTGGGGTTAATTTGTAGAACATATGGTTCACTTGTCTTCAGGGTGTTTGATTGATGTCAGTGGGAGATCACTGTTTAGGAGGTTGATACCTCCTTTCAACTCTTTAACCCAGCGTCGGTTCTACTTCAACACTCAGGAATAGCAAGAAATGTCTTCAATTTTTAGTTACCATATCCTCCTTTCCGGGCTGGCGCCCAGTTGCTTATGATTTTGGAGGAGGAACATAGGGGTTATCACTTCAATGATATCACTCTATTGCATTTGATATCTATTCACCAATCGATCATTTCTATCTCCCATCCTTGATTATCAAGGTTTTCAACAGTTCTCACTCCCATGGGCGCTAAGGGCCTTGATTGGCACCTTGATACCCAGGATGAGATGCTACTGCATGTGATGCCATCAACGGAACTACAACATGCTCCCAAATACCCAGAAAAATACCAAAGGAAGAACTTGTCAAAATTCTTCTTGGCTCATGGGTTACCAAATATGAGCGGATAGGACCCTCCTTTTGAACCTCTTCGATCCACAAAGTAATATTTGTCAAAAAATAGGATAAAACTATAGCCATCAGCGACCACTCTCATATCAAAACCAAAGGCAAGAACCTTTTCTCTTTACATGCCACACATTCGAACCTTAGCACGAAGATGAAGAAGATCCATTCGATTGGAGCTTTCTAGCGCTATCATCAGTGGACATGATTGGATCAAACCTTCAATCATGAAGGTCATAACATATTGTGGTTCATCCCTTCACTGGTTCTTGCCCTTGGGATGTCAAATGTAATGCCAATAATGGCAGGATGAAGTTGAATATGTAGAGAAGAGAGACAAACCCAAAAATAAGAAAGGGAGAAGTTTAGAAAAGGAATTCCATCAGCAATTTAAAGATGGGGATCCATATATATAGATTCCCTAAGCCACCGAGGAAAATATGAATTCCTTCTCTCCTTACAAACTAAGATTGGTCAACTCTACCTACTCCAGCCAAAAAACCACACAGCACCCTCAAATCTTCATGATGAGTCCATCCAGCTACAGTCATACTCAGATTCCCATCACAACAACACTGAAAAGTGGTGTAAATCATGCACAAAAATACCAAGAAAAATGTTGTGTTGCCCACTTGAGAAAAACCACCAACTAGTGATATTGAGCTACCATCACTGGCAATCAAATTCAATATGCCAGAACAAGATGCTGACCAAATTCGACATACCTCAAGAATGTTGTTCACTGTCACGATCCAAATGTAGACTTAGATCGTAACACGGGACAAGGATCCTCGAGAGGCCCCAAGTGCGACCCATTGCATAAACATATATCTACTTCATTCATTAAAGGCGGAAAGATTAAACATAAGATATGGCAGAGTAATAAATCGATCATATCATGGCATTCAGTAATAGACATATACAAGCTAAGTTCTATATCTTTATTAACAGAAATCCTCTACTACATACATTGAGTTGATGGGAAAACACTATTAACTTGAACAAATACAAAGCATAAAATGACATATCGTCTATCAAGCGGCCCTCGGAAGATGAGGACTCACCAATAATTGAAGGAAAAATCTGAGATGATCTAGATATGAGGGGGATGAGCTACGATAGAAAGATCATGTATCATGAAACGATATAGCATAGAAAGTATGCGGTACATTCCACCTTCTGGGTTACTCCTACAGCACGTCCTTGTATAATGCTCAAGGCTCTCGGCTAAGTAGCAGGAGCAACTTTTAATTTATTATGAGCCCAAACTATGGATTATGCAAAGTAAGTAAAACAAAAATTAAAATGTGTAATAAACATAAAACAACATAAGGAGTAGACATCATGCTCATATCATAAATATCGTAACATAACATATCATATGGCTCAACGTTTTCAAAGCATTCGTAATAAAATTGTAACCACAATCATGAGAGAAAAGACATAATAAACTTTACTTGAGCCAACATATGTAATCATATACATGCATAAATCATGAGAAACAATGTGAGATTCTCTTAGCAGACATAGCCCATATGAGCACACATGAAGCCCAACCTGTAACCCTTGTCGGGAGGGTGTCAATGCCATGCCCAAGGGTAGAATGATGAAAGTATGATATCACCATGAAGAGACCAATTGGGCTAGAGGAAAAGTCACAAAGAAGGTCCGCTTATACCAATGGTGGCACATAGTTTATGAGGTCGAGGCGGAACCTAGGCCACTGAACCTACTCGGTGTTTGATACTACTCCAAAACATATATAGTGCTCATAGTATAACATGCACGAAATTGTGAGCTAGTTAAAATTATGAAAATCATAAACATTCTTGTACATACGTGAACTAGCCATGACACAAGGCCGTGGGTCGGCCAAAACGCCAATTCATGAATCATAGGTTTCATGCATACTTGTAGATCGTACATATAACTTGAAAATCATCAAATCATGGTGGGTAATTGAATATATACATATTTCAAATCATAAATGATGTTCGGCATAAGTATTAGCAATTGAAGCGAAGATCATAAGTCGATTAATCTTAGATCATACTTAACTAGACTTATTTAGTAGAAATTGGAAATCAATAGTTTTATAAATATAATTAAATGTAAAATATGATTAAAATCCATAAAATATGATGTATGTCATAAAATCATAAAGCCCATTAGAAAATCATTAAAATTTTAACAAATTTGAATTCAAGAAACCCCGTGAGGTTTTGAATAGATTTTTCATAAATCAATGAGAATGGACATGGGTGTGAATGGAGACACCCATTTTGTAGCTTCATACCTGATAATGGCTGAATCTTACTGTTTCTTGAATGCCCAAAAAGGAATTGAAGAAAACCTTGAATCACCCTTTGATTACCTCTATCACTTTCTATCTCTTGCATGCATGAATAAAGACTTAGGATAGTTTCCCCCTCTAAAACCAACCTTTCATAGGCTAAAACGATGTTGTTTTGGGCTTTAGAAACTTAAGGTATAAAGGCCCTTACTAATTTCGCAGAAAATATCGTCGTTGTCCTAACGAACGACCTGATGACTCATTATAGGCCCACATGTGTTGCAATGATCGTAAGTGCATTGCGTCATCTTTTCTCTGGGCTCATAGTCCTTCACGACTCGTTAAGGGTGACAATGACTAATGGTCCCAAGTCGATGAGTACACTGTCTCATCTTTCCTTTTCCCACTATTTTTCCTTCCCACAGCCCAATGACTCGTGGGTGTGACCACGAGTCATGGCCTCGCCGTGGGGTCTCGGCTCTTCTAGGACTTCTTCTCAAATTGAGGCAATCCCACGAGTCACCTGACGACTCGTGGGTTGTCCCTAACAAGTCGTTAGACCAACCTAGATGTAAGACTGCAATCAATTTCCACTTTTTCCCCATTTCAACTCATGGATCTAATCTTAGAGCTCTCGGTGTATGAAAATATCTCCCCTTGGGAACATTCGTCTAGAATGTAGAAACAAGTAGAAAATAGAAACACACACATATATATATTCACATACTGATCATTTAGATCGAATAATAACGGAATGACTACCTCCGCTTCCGATCACATAGCTGAACTGATTTCATGCTCCACATACACATCCATATCCACATACATAAAAGAATCTTGAACACATGATTTGAACATGAAAACTAAATAGATTTATAGGGAAAAACTAGTACCTCAAGTCGAAACTTAGCTGGTAGAGAATAAGTGTGGGAATTGTTTAGCCATCATATCCGCTTCGGCTTCCCACGTAACTCCTTCAACATGCTGATTCTTCCATAATACTCTATTTGAAGCTACTTCCTTATTCCTCATCCTTGAACACGATGATCCAATATTTCAACAGGAGCTTCCTCATAGCTAAGGCTGTCCTTTGCTCCAACATGTCCACAGGGACTACTGGGGCTGGATCTTCCAAACATTTCTTCAAAAGCGATACGTGAAACACGGATGCACGGAAGATAACTCTGAGGGGTAAGTCAGCTCATACACTACCTTACCAATTGTTCTCATAATCTGGTAGGGACCAACATAACGGGGACTGAGTTTTCCTTTCTTCCCAAATATGACTCCTTCATGGGAGATATCTTCAGAAATACCCAATCGTCCGCTTGAACTCCAACTCTCTCTCCTCATCAACATAGCATAGTTTGACAACTCTGACGGTTTTCCTTTTGTCCATATCAACTGAACCTTCACCATAGCACCCAAACCAAATCTGTCCTACCGCCTTTGCCTCACCAACCTCCAAACCATCCGATGGGTGATCTATCTCCGCCTATAAAGAGCTCGAGCAGTGCCATTTGGATACAAGAGTGATAGTTTGTTATTATAAGTAAACACGATCAGTGGAAAGTGATCATCCCAACTACCTCTTAAGTCCATCAGACACGCTCTCAACATATCCTCAAAGATTTGGATTTCCACTCTGCTTGACCATCGATGCAACGGATAAAAAATGTTGTGCTTGAGCTTAGCACACAAGTTCCAAGTCCCACTTCGATAAGACCACCAAAGTGGGAGGTAAGCGTGCTTCTCGGTCGAAATAATAGACAATGGCACTCCTTATAGCCAGAACCAACTCTTGGATATACAATTTGGAAAATCATCGCATTGAGTTCGTGGTTTTCACTAGTAGGAAATATGCAACCTTGGTGAATCTATCTACCACCAGCAAATGGAATCATATTGTCAGAAACCCAGTATGAGGTAATCCTTTTATGAAATCCATGATAATTTCTTTCCACTTCAAGTAGGAATGCATTATCTGAAGTACTCCTCAGAGCGCTTTGATGGTGAACCTTTGCCTGGCGGCAGTTTGGGCATCGGCTATGAATTACCAATATTCTTCTTCATGCCATCCCACAGCCGTTCTCATAAATCATGATAAATCTTTGTGGCAGCTGGATTGATTGAATACCTAGATCCATGGGCCTCATTCAATATCAGGCTCTCGAATCATCAACATACGGAACACATAAAGGTATCCACAGGTACCAAAGTACACCATTTCCCCCTTGGGAGAAGACCTCCACCTTCTAACTTCACATGACTTCTTTCAGCTTTGCCAAAATTAGATCCTCATCTTATCTGGACTTCACATCAGTCACCAAAGATGATTTTGATCTGTTCTAGACAATAACACTGCCATTAGTCGAGTTGACCAGCAACTCCCAACCTTGCGAGTCAACGGACATCTTTCTGACTCCTTCCTCTCCCTCACTTCCACATGGGATCTGCACTCAATAGGTGCCTACTAAGTGTGTCCGCTACCACGATTGCCTTGCCCAGATGGTAAAGGACACTCCTTGTCATGATCCTTGAGTAGCTCAAACCACCTCTTTGCCGAAGGTGGAGATCTTTATGCGTGAACACATATTGTGAAGCTCTTGTGATAAAAGTAAAACACATCCTCATGGAACTCATATATACGTAATGTTGCCATATCTTCAATGTATGAATACCACCACTGCCAACTTTAGATCTGGGTTGAGTAATTCTTTCATTGGATCTTTAAATGTCAAGAGGCATATGCTACTACCTTCCCTCCTTTGCGTCAATACACACCGAGTCGATTCTCGAAGCATCACAATACACCACCAAAACATCTGTAACCTCGGGTAGGGTCAACACAAGTGTGGTAGTAAGTCGATCCTTCAGCTCTTGGAAACTCTTCTCATAAGCCTCTGACCATGGAAATTTACCTTTTTATGGTTCAACTTGGTCGAAGGTGCCGCAATAGATGACCCTCAACGACCTCAAGTAGTAGCCAGCTAAACCTAAGAAATTCTGAATATTCGAGGGATTCACTGGTCTAGGCAAATTCTTCACCACATCGATTTTTTGAGAATCTACTTTTATGCCCTCGCCCTAATAATACTACAAGTCCAAAAATGCTACAAATTTCAACCAAAACTCACACTTGTTGAGCTTGCATACAATTGGTGATCCTTGATGCCGCAGCACTACTCTCGGATTGGCAGCATGCTCCTCCTCGCTCTGAGAGTATATAAGGGTATCATCAATGAACACAATGCGAACATGTCTCCCTTATGGCTTGAACATCCTATTCATCAGGTCTATAAAAGCTGCGGGAGCATTTGTGTCCAAATACATGACTACAAACTCATAATGACCATACCGCGTCCTGAAATTTGTCTTTGGGATATCACACTCCCAAACCCTAAGCTGCTGATACGGACCTGAGATCTATATTTGATAAACACTTGGCACCCTGAAGCTGGTAAAAATGTCATCGATCATGAGGTAAAAGTACCTATTCTTAACAGTAAGTTTGTTGAATTATCGATAGTCAATACACATGCAAAGAGAACTATCCTTCTTTCGGACAAAGAGCACTGCTGCTCCCATGGAGACTTGCTTGCTCTAATGAAACCCTTATCTAGAAAGTCCGTCAACTACTCATTTAACCCTTTTAGCTCGGCTGGAGCCATCTTGTAGGGAGGAATAGATATAGGCTGCATGTCGGGAAGAAGGTCAATACCGAAAATCAATGTCCGCTCGGGTGGAACACTGGAAAATGTCGGGGAAGACCTCTGGATACTTATGCACCACCGGAACTCACTGGATAGTCGGGGTCTCAGACTCAACATCCTTAACCCTGACCATACGGTACATGCAATGCTTAGAAATCATCTTAGGACAGTAAGATATAAAATAAATCGAGCCCATACGTACAAGAGAACTACCTTCCACTCCAAAGAACTTATTACATGGAAAAAAAAATTCTGACTTGGGTTCACCACAATTTAAAGAACATAACACGCATACAACCAATCCACTGCCAAAAATAATACCAAAATTAGTCATGGCCTTCAACTCGACAAGGTCTGAGGGTGACTTTATGCAATATAGTGACGAGACATCACTCTATACACTCGCCTAGCTACAACCAGAATCAACGATAGGAGTAGAAATCGAAAATGGTTCTGGCAGAGTCTGGATAACTCAAGCCACTAGCAATGTAAGAGGTCACAAAGACAAGGTAGCTCTCGGATTTAGCAAAGCATAAGCATCAATATGAAAAGACTCAACATACAGTGACCTTGTTAGGGGAGACCTCACCATCTGACGGGGGTGCTAAAGCCTAAAAACTATGTTGGCACTGACCATCGGCTGAACTGGTCGAGGCACCTTGCTGAGGTGGGCGTGCTACTTGAGCGGTAGAACTGGCTGCGGCATACGGGCTCCACCGACCCCTAATACGGCTAAAGGGTAATCCCTAAGTCTGTGTCCAAATTTGCCACACCCAAAACAAGCATACGACAGGCCAAGCCTCCGGGATGATTCTTGTCGTACTTCGCACAAGCCAGAAAAGTGCGCTCTATCTTCCTGTTTCCTTGGCCTCTCGAATCTGGAGCCCTGCTCCTTCGATCCCCCTTGAAACATAGATGGCATCTTGGCCGTTGAATGTGCTAGAGTAATAGACCTATCTTGAGGCTAACTGGCGCTATCCACCCCCTAATCTGACCTAAGAAGTCCCGTAACTATTGGTCCTGGCTCTCTTGGCCTCTCTTTGCCTCTAATATACCGACTCTATCTGCTTAGCATGTAGCACAATGCGGGAAAGTCTATATCTCGATGCAACATAGCAATCCTACGGTCCTTATGTAGATAGTCCGCCACTCCATGTACAAAATGACTCACCCGAGCACTCTAGCCCGCCACCAACTCTGGCGCATACTTGGATAAACGGGTGAACTCCAATGCCTACTCCTGAACCGACATGTTACCCTAATCAAGTTAACAAACATGGTCGCCTTTTCTCCCTCATCTCGAGGGAAAAATCGATCAAGAATGATGTGTAGACTCTTCCCAACCGGTAGGGCTGCACCGCGCCTAGCATCTCTCCACTGTGGGCCACCCCTTAAGATGATAGGAAGCCAAATCAATAAAATCTCCAGTGGCCACCCCCATAACTGGGTGATCTTTAGAATATCCTCTATGAAATTGTGCGGATCCTCATCACCTTGGACCCAAGGAACTCACGGAGGAGTTCATCCTCAAAAGTCTCTATTTCGGGCAACTGCCGCATTTCCATTCTATTGGATATGCGCAGCAATACCTGTTGGTTGACCCTGAGCGGTCAATGCGCGAACATCTTGATAGCCGCTGAAACTTCGGCGTGGGCAAGCGGTTCCGGTCTTGGGAATCTGAACGGGCGAGGCTGCGATGCCCATGATCATTTCCATCTCAGTGGCCTTTATTCCTATTTTGTCTTCCGTTTATTCTCTTGGGAGCCATGATTCTGCAATCGAGAATAGCAAGAATTAGAAGGATTGAAGGACTTTTCCTCGCGACATAGATCATGAAGGAAGGGAACATTTCTAAACATCTACATTATCCTCTTTGTCATAGGTGTGGCATGCTTCACACCGACGAAAAGACTCACTTAACGTGGCTTTTAGACGCTCTAGGACACTACAAAACCTATGGATCTGATACCAAGTTTGTCACGACCCGAATGTAGACCCGGATCGTTACACGAGACAAGAACAGAAGCCCCAAGTGTTTATGCAATAAGCATACATCTACTTCATTCATTAAAGGAGGAAGATTAAACATAAGACATAGCGGAAACGTAAATCGATCATAGATAATCATACCATTCGGAAGTACTAGAAATATACAAGATGAGTTCCACATATCTCTTGCTGAAAGCCTCAACTACATACGATTGGTTGATGGGACCTTTTAACAACCTCAAAAAATAACATAAAACAACTTATATCATTCAAACAGCCCTCGGAACGAGGACTCACCAATAAAACTGAAGCCAAACTCTAAGATGATCTAGATGTGAGGATGAAGGCGTGATAGCCGGATCAGTGTCATGAAATGATACAGCATAGAAAAGTATGCGGTCGTGCGTGGATTGTCTTGAGTATGCAAGGTAAATAAAGCGGAACCATTTCAAAATGTAATAGCTCATAAAATAGCATAAGAGTAGGACATCATGCTCATATCATAAATATCGTAACATAACATATCATAAGGACCAAGGTTTTAAAACATTCGTAATTCAATCGTAACCATAATCATGAGAGAAAAGCCATATTAGCTTTGCTTGAGCTGGCATACGTAATCATAAACATGCGTAAATCGCGAAAGTGGGAGAATCTCTTAGCCGACATACCCATGAGCACACATAAAACCCGACTTGTAACCCTAGTCGGGAGGGTGTCCTCTCCTTGCTAAGGAGTAGAATCATGAAAGTATGATATCACCACGAAAAGTCCAATTGGGCGGGGAGTGTAAAGGAGGTCCCAACGCCCTGGGTGGCATGGTTGCGGGATCCGGGGCAGAACCTAGGCCGCGAACCTACACGGTGTTTGATACTACTCCCCAAAATATATATAGTGGTAATAGTATAACATGCAGCAGATTATTGGGCTAGTTAAACTTAGAAAAATCATAAACATTCTTGTGCATACATTGACTGGCCATGACACAAGGCCGTGGTCGACCAAACAATAAATCATGAATCATATATTTCATGCATACTTGTAGATCCTTTATATAACTTGAAAAAATCTAATCATACTGGGTAATTGAATAAATTCATATTTCAGCTAAGAAATCATGTTGGGCTTGCTTGTATGCTTATATAGGCTTATTTTAATTGAAATCGAAATCAATAGTTTTATAAGTAAAGTTAAATGTAAAATCTGATCAAATTCCATAAAATATGATGTAGGTCATAAATCATAAAAGCCCATTAACAATCACTAAAATTTTCACAAAATTTGAATTAAGACCCCATGTGGTTTTAATAGATTTTCATAAAATCAATAGAGAATGGGCATGGGTGTGAATGGGCTGCCCATTCATAACCCTACATACCTAATAATGGTTGAATCTTACTCTCCATAGATGCCCAAAAGGGTGAAAAAAGATTGAAGAAGGCATGAATCACCCTTTGATCACCTCTACTTGTCACACTTCTATTCTCTTGCGTGCATGAATGAAGACTTAGGAGAGTTTACCCCTCTAAAACCCACCTTTCATAGGCTAGCTGACATAACTTAGGATTTAGGAACTTAGTAATTTCGAAAAGGCCCTTACTAATATTACGAGAAAATAAATGGGATTGGTCCTAACGGACGACCCTACGACTCGTTGCCAGAGGGCATGACACGTTATATCGATCGTTAAGTGCGCTGCATCATATTTCCTCTTGGGCTCATGTGGGTCACTTCACGCATTCGTGCTCTGATCGTTGAGTACCTTTACATCTCATCTTTCCTTTTCCACTATTTCTCCTTCCTCCCAGTTGATCCAATGACTGTGGGTCCTAACACGAGTCGTGGCCATGTCAGTGAGGTCCTCAACTCTTCCAAAACTTCTTCTCAAACTCAGGCCTTCCCCATGAGTCACCTGACAACTCGTGGCTGTCCTCATGAGTCGTGAGACGACTGGATTAAGGCGCAATAAGATTTCCACTTTTTCCCGTTTTAACTCTGGGTCACGATCTTTGAACTCCCGGGGTATAACACTCACAGAGGAGAACAAGATGATGAAAAAGGTGGAGAACATTGATAAAAGTGAAATAGACATCCAATCAACATGTCGATTTTATTCGAGCTGGAATTACGACTACGGGAATATGCGGTATGAGATCTTGTCCACTAGAACATCACTTTTCCATTTCTTTTCACGATGGGAGTCAAAGAAATGGCTGATATCAAAGTGCAACTCAAATAGTTGAGACATGGACCTTTCGAGCCAGAAAGAACCCAAAGACACTCTCCAAAGTTCTCCTTTTCCCTAGGTCGTCACAGACATATTCACCACCAAAGTTGGCCCATCCAGGTTCTACCTCTCCTTTAATTCCACATGAACCCACCTCTTACAGTTAAAAATCAAAAGAGGAAACTAAGTTTGATATTGCGAAATGAGTTTAGGAAAAGAAAGATGCGTTTGCAGCAGAAAAGCAGGAAAACAAGAGATGTTGGAGAAAGTTCAAAGGCTAGATCGAGCTTGATGATCTCAAATAAAGTTGTTTCGTACCTCTATGGCAAAGAAAATGATAGCACGGGATCCAGTACTGAGACAACAAATAGATGAAACTGAAGAAGCGGAGACTAAGTCAGAGTGAGGAGTCTCTCACTAGACACTTCTGAGGAAGAAAATCCATTGATATACATGAACCGACCAAGAGAACCAGAAGTTTCTGAAGTTGATGATGATAAGAGGTGGGATGAAAGATGACCTAAGTTCGAAAAGAAGACCGAAACAACAATCGCCAAAATTGGTGGGAACAGGGTTCCATACATTTTCCTCTCAATGATTCAAGGTTTCGAAATGGCCTCAAGGATCCAGATTTTGTTACTTGGATGTTGTGAAACACTTGGTAAGAAGCGAAAGAAGTATCTAATCCTATAGAATTCATGTCACGGTTCTCGGCATCGTTAGGAATTAGTAGGCTACTGAGGATATATGATAAGAATACTTTCCTCGTCCCAATACCTTTCTTTCAACATCAAAATTCTGCATGAGTCTTTTGTGAAGATATAAACCGAGCCCGGGAAGGGCTGTGAAGAGACATTCTTCGAGATGAAATGCATATCATTCGACATAGATGTCCTTCTTATTCATTTCAATAAGATGGAAAAAATATACTTTTAACATGATGGAACGCCGGTTTGAAGCAAGCCTTCATTTCATCCTTACCAAAGATGTTAGCAGGACGAACCATGATGATTGCCGTGGGAAAGTTCAACTCAATCACAATTCCCCAAGTCTTCTATATAAGGAAATAAATTTTCCATGGTTGTTCGTCAGTCTAGATGAATACACGTGAGTGCACGTGGTCGAACAAGTAGTAAAATGGCACAAGTTAGCCAAGTATCGATCCACAGGGACTGGACCAAGGTAACAATCGAATCAAGTGTCAATGAACTTTAGCTCTAAAAATACGAGACAGCGGTGTAAAGAAGATTTTGGGATTTTGTTTCTAATTTCTAAAATTAAAAATATACAAATTAGTCTGAACTATAGTTATGAGCATGTTTGAGGCTAAAACGAACATGTAGGGACGTAATTAATCGCTATAATTTGGTTAATCTTTACTTCGGTTGCTAGTCAAGAATTGTGCCTATGGATTAAAACTCTCATAACCCAACTTAAGAATCATGAACCTTCCACCTACATTTCTGTGATAAAAAGAAATTCATGTTCTAATACATACAAAGAACGATTCATGGTTGACTAATATGACTTTCGGGTATATTTCTATCACGAAGGTAATTCAATTCTCAATTTTCCCAAGAAGAGATCATATCTATCAATTCACAACTTTCCAATTTCTTTTTCTCTTTCGAGTGAAACCGGACTTTTTAGATGTACATTAACATTGACCAAATATTAATGCAGTAAGAACAAGAATTAATGGAACAACCATGGAAGAAAAGATGAAAAACCAAAATGATCAATAATTACATTTCACTACAAATGTTCTTAACCTCGGCAAGAAGTGAATTTAGCCACTCATTTGTGGATTAAACATCATCAAATGAGTGTAAATCATCAAACAATTGAAATTAATGAGAAAGAGATAGAAGAACCTAGGATTTTCGTCCCTCAGTTTTGTAACCCACGTTCTTGCTCAACCAAGTTAGAATAATTAAAAATGAACCTCACGGTGTGCTATTTACTATTGGGAATTTTCCCGGAATAACAAACAACGTGTCACGGAGTGCATCATGAACACTGCCTCCGTGACACGAGCGCGAGCAACGGACCCTTGTTTGGAATCCGACCCTCCGAGGTATTTATACCCAATTTCTTGCTCTTTCGAGTGAAACCGGACTTTTTAGATATACATTAACATTGGCCACACATTAATGAAGTAAGAACAAGAATTAATAGAACAACCATAGAAGAAAAGATGAAAAACCAAAATGATCAACAATTACATTTCAATACAAATGTTCTTAACCTCGGCAAGAAGTGAATTTAGCCACTCATTTGTGGATTAAACATCATCAAATGAGTGTAAATCATCAAACAATTGAAATAAAGGAGAAAGAGATTGAGGAAAACCCTAGGATTTTCGTCCCCTCAACTGCCTGTAACCCACGTTCTTGCTCCACCAAGTCAGAATAATTAAAAATGAACCTAAGTGTTCTATTTATACT
>JACEIK010002064.1:198222-227985 GCA_018107945.1 Datura stramonium | reverse complement strand
TATAACTGACATAGCCCACGTGAGCATACATGGAGCCTGACGTGTAACCCTGATTGGGAGGGTGTTCATACCTTGCTAAAGGTAGAACCATGAAAAAGCGTGATATCACACATGGGAGGTCCCTTCGAGCATGGGAGACAATCTTGTGAAGGACCCCATCATGGTTAAGTTGGCAGGTAATTCTAAGACCTCGATCTACTCGATGCTAAATTGTCACGATCCCAACAAAGGCCCGGATCTAGACACAGAACCTAAAACCATAAATGGCTCTAAGTTGACCCATGGTATGAACAAAAATATTGAACTTTAACATAAATAAAGCGGAAGACTAAATTCTAAAATAGCGGAAGACTGAATAATAAAATATTTAAACAATGTGTAATGCCTGGAAACTCAAAGATTAGACCCAAGACTAAAAATATAGAAAATTGAAAAATTTGGACCAGGTCACAGAATGAGTCGTTATGTGATCCATGGGGAGTTACCATGAGTCATTAAGTGACTCGTGGTGAGGCCTGGGAGTTTAATTTAAAATCTAGAGAAATGGTGACCACGGGGAGTGACCACGAGTCGTGGTCAACACCATGAGTCGTGGTATGAACCGTGGTCTAGGATATATTTAAGGCTAGTAAATGCTAGGTAGTGTACCCAACGGGTCCTCACCACGACACGTTTGGGACATCACGAGTCATTGTGTCACCCGTGGGGGGAACATTGGGGAAGTGTAGTCAACGAGTGGTTACCACGAGTTTTGGTCACCAACCACGACTTATTGGTCCCTCGTGGTGACCATCTGTGGTTTCTAGACAGTGCACCTCACGAGTGTGACCACGAGTCGTGGTCACTAACCACAACCCGTGGGGAATGACAATCAGTTTTTTCCTACGAGTTTTCAAGTGCCTTTTAGTAAATTCCTATCCTATTAAACTTTAAACGACGTTGTTTTAAACATATTTTCAGACTTATTAGTGGGGTTAAACGGTTTCTTTCCTCATTCCCCACTTAGACCTTCAACAAATCCTCTTAGGAATTCACAGAGTAAGAACTCGGGAAATCTACTTCTCCTCAAATTCTCAAGGAATTTAATTGGATTTCTTTATCAAGTATGTGTGAATTCAACAAGGGAATAGTTCTTCCCTTGTGTCCCCAAATTACTTTATATATCTATCTATCAAATGTAGCATGCCTCAATCTTCAAATATCTCCACATCTATGTGGCTTAATAGTGAATGCAGACTCCATGCTAATAGATTTAAGATTAATGACTTATATAAATAGAAAGATGTGGAGATAGTCTTGAGATTACTGAATATCAAGAAATTGCTAGTCTTATTTCATCTAAATCATGTGAAATATTATACCATGTCAATATTAGGTATTTTCCATCAGTATGTGATTAAAATGATGTTAAATCTTGTGAAGTGAAATTTAGCCCTATTTCTTGAGTAAGAAAATCTTAAAATCTGCATTAGTGCTTGAATATCAAATTTTAGTTTAATTTTATCAGTGTTGGGAACTCCCATGTTGTTAGTAGCATTGAATCTCAATTAGAATATTGTCAATTCAATTTTAGTAAGAATTTAGAATTCTCAGTGTTAGTTAGAAAATTTCAGCTGATCAGTTTGACTACAAAATTTTCTGAGGTGTTAGTAGTACCTCCCAGTTATCAGAATCAAATTCAGAATTTAGTTTTATTGGTCCACTAGGCAGTCATGATACTTTAGATATATAGCTCTAACTAGCCTTAGGACCCCAGTTTCAGATAACGACTTGTTCTTAGATGGTTACATCGCTTCTAGATAAGCAGCTCTGACTGGTCTTAGAACCTAGTTTTAGAATCTGGTCTGATAAGACTCTCAGGGTGTTTCCAGATATGTAAACCTGACTAGTCTTGGGCCCCAGTTCTGAGCTATCAGCTTAATATTCAATCTAGGATTATCTAGTGGGAGTAGGACTTAGCACTAAGTGGACCGGGGTTCCAGCGCACCCAGGTTCCCAGAACTATGTTGCCAGTGTAGGTTTAGTATTTATTGGCCTGATTGGCCCCAAACTCTTGTGATCACTCAGTTCATGCCTTTATACCCTGGCAAGGTATATTGGGTTCTACCGATGGGGTATATACACCGGACTCCGCATCTAGCTCATGTGGTTATATGTCGGTTATAGACTCTCACACTAGTTAGTACAACCTAGTTTTAGTTCAGTTCAGTTCACTTCAGAACAATATTCCAGACTTAGAACATGCTTGACCATTAGACAGGGTCTATCAGATCATCTCAGTTATTTTAGTTATTCAGTTCAGTAATTTTATTTGGGCATTGCATGTCTTTTCAGTTTAGTATTTCCTTTTATTTATTCCGTTATGTTATGCTCCTCTCACTTACTCAGTACATTCAAAGTACAGATGCATACTTTTATACTGTATCATTTTATGATACAGCTGCAGGATCTCAGTCTCAATCTTCGTTAGTCGACCTCTCATCGAAGACCTCAGCTTTACTAGTTGGTGAGTCCTTGTCCTTCGAGGATGGAGATTTATTCATTTCATCTTATATTTTCATTTCCTTCTATTTAGATTGGGAGTTAGCTGAGGGCTTGTCCCAACAACTCATCAGTCATAGTGGCTTTCGAACTCAGATTGGTATTTCAGACTTGTAGTGTTGTTCTAATATTTTCAAATACTATGAATCAGTTTTATTCCTTTCAAGTATTTATATTTTTTCTTTAAACTTCCGCTATATGTATTTTTATATTACTTAGAACACCAGTGTATAATAGACCAGAGGTTGACTTGGGGTCACTTGTGACTTAAAGTACCGTGTTCCGTCCAGGGTGTAAACTCGGGGCATGACAAACTTGGTATCAGAGCTAGGTTTAGAGTATTCTTGGATGTCTGAAAGATGCATCGAGTAGAGTCCTCTTCATGGGTGNTCCTCTTCATGGGTGTGAAGCACGCCACACTTATGACGGGGAGGCTACAAGATGTCACTAGGAAAATTCCCTTTGTTTCATATTCATTAACGTGTGTTGAAGTTCAGTTCTAGAATCATTCTCCTAACTCGTGATGTGCTTTGTTTCAGTGAATCATGCCTCCACGACGCAGTAACGGAAGAAGGGCCGGTAATGCTCAGCGACCTGCCCCGCTAGCCCCGATAGCCCCTCAGGATGACTTGGTGTCTACTGCAGAATTCAGGGCGACCATTCAGCTGTTCGCCCAAACTGTTACTATCCAGGTGAACCAGCAGGTGGTTCCAATCAACAAAAATGGTTCCGCAGCAGCTGCTCGAGTGCGGGATTTCACCCGGATAAACCCTCTGGACTTTCATGGATCTAAGGTGGGAGAGGATCCACAGGGATTTGTGGATGAGATTAAGAAGATCACCCGAATTATGGGTGTCAGTCCCTCAGAGAGTGCCGACTTGGCTGCCTACCAGCTGAAAGGGGTAGCCCAGGTCTAGTATGAGAAGTGGAAGGAGGGGAGGCCAGTGGAAGCAGGACCGATGGAATGGGAGGAGTTCACTACAACCTTCCTGGATAGATTTTTTCCTCGAGAGCTCAGGGAGGCAAAGGTAGCGAAGTTCATGAACCTGAGACAGGGAAACAGGACCATAGAATAGTATGCTCTGGAATTCACCAGGTTGTCCAAATACTCCCGAGAGACTGTGGCCGAGCCAAGGGCTCGCATGCTAAAATTTGTAAATGGGGTATCGAACCTAGTCCTCAAAGAGTGCAGGACAGCGATGCTAAGCAATGATATCAACCTCTCCAGCCTGATTGTCTATGCCTAGAAGATTGAGGTTGAAAAACAAAGGGACATGGAGAGAAAGAACAAGAGGGCAAGGACTGGCCAATCAGATTATGGCCACCAGAGGTCCGGCGGTAGCCGCCGCCTACAGCAGCACCAGAGGGCTCTAATACCTAGCTCAACCAATGCCCCAACCTTTCGATCTCACCAGAATCGGGGGTGGGGGGTGGAGCATCTGGCTCTCAGTCTCGAAGTTACAATGCCGGTAATAGGTATCCAGCTTGCCCAAAGTGTGGAAAGAACCACCCAGGAGAGTGTCTTCAGGGTCTAGAGGGTTGTTTTGGTTGTGGACAGCTTGCACATCGGCTTAAGGAATGCCCATCAGCAGGACGGGGGAGATCATAATCCACTACCTCCGCAGCTACAGCAAGTCGACCAGCTTAGCAGGCTAACTCATCAGGTACAGAGGGCGATCAACATCAAAACCGTTTTTATGCATTGTCATCTCGTCGGGATCAAGAGAACTCACCGAATGTGGTCACAGATATGTTACGTCTTTTCCATCTAGATGTATATGCCTTGCTTAATCCAGGGGCCACACTATCATTTGTGACTCCCTACGTAGCAGTTCAGTTCGATATCAGTTCAAAAGTCCTCTAAGAACCCTTCTCGGTCTCCACCCCAGTTGGCGAGTCAGTTAGAACTAGCCGGGTGTATTGAAACCGCCCAATCTCAGTCTTCAATAAGTCATTCCAGCTGACCTTGTAGAGTTAGACATGGTTGACTTTGACCTAATCCTTGGCATGGATTGGTTACACTCATGTTATGTCTCAATCGACTGCAAAACTAGGATCGTCAGGTTTCAGTTCCCTAATAAGCAAGCTCTAGAATGGATAGGTAGTTGTTAAGCACCTAAGGGTAGGTTTATTTCCTGCCTTAAGGCTAGGAAGCCCACTCTAAGGGAAACTCCAACTCATAGGCCACCTTGCCAACACGTCTTACAATCCTGTACGTGCCAACATATTGGGGACTAAGATTTCTTTTGTTTTTGAATCTCATCACCCCCTTCATGAGAGATACCTTCAAGAACATGCAATCATCAATTTCAAGTTCAAGTTCTCTCCTCCCCACATCCACATAGGACTTTTGACAACTCTGAGCTATTTTCAGCCTTTCCCTTATAAGCTGAACTTTCTCCATAGCCTCACGGATTGAATCTGGCCCTATCAATGTAGCCTCACCTACTTCAAACCAACCAATAGGCGATCTACATCTCCGCCCATAAAGAGCATAAAAAAGGGCCATCTGAATGCTGGAGTGGTAGCTATTGTTATATGCAAACTCGATAAGAGATAAGTGATCATCCCAACTACCTTTGAAGTCAATAACACATGCTCTTAACATATCCTCGAGAGTCTGAATGGTCAGCTCAGTATGACCATCTATCTGCGGGTGAAAAGCTGTGCTAAGCTTGACCTGAGTACCAAGTCCCTTTTGAAATGACCTCCAAAACTAGGAAGTGAACCGAGTACCTCTATATGATATAATGGAAAAGGGCACTCCATGCAACCGGACTAACTCCCAAATGTAAAATTTGGCATAGTTCTCATTTAAATTGGTACTTTTGACTAATAGGAAATGTGCTGCTTTAGTCAACCTATCCAAAACCACGCAAATTGAGTCACACTGACGACGTGTACGAGGCAACCCTATAATGAAGTCTATATTGATATCTTCCCACTTTCAAATAGGGATACTGATGTCTTGTGGCATACCTTCTCGTCTTTGATGCTCCACCTTCACTTGTTGACAGTTTAGACACTTAGTTGTAAATTCTACTATGTCCTTCATGCCATTCCACCAATAAACATTCCGTAGGTCATGATACATCTTGGTGGCATCTGGATGTATATAATATCGGGAACCATGAGCCTCATGCAACATCCGATCTCTCAATTCATCAACACTCAAAACACACAAATGACCATGATAACGAAGTACACCATCTCCCCCTTGGGAGAAAACCTCTACCTTCTAATTCTAAATCGCTTCCTTCAAATTTGCCAAAATAGGATCCTCATCTTGTCTAGACTTGACCTCAGTCACCAGGGAAGATTCTGAGACATTCTGAACAACGACACCACCATCTGTTGAATCAATAAGACGAACTCCTAATCGAGCAAGCCAGTGCACATCCTTTACCAACTCTTTCCTTCCATCTTGCACATGAGAAACACTCTCCATAGATAGCTTGCTAAGAGCATCCTCCACCACATTGTCCTTTCCCAGATGATAAAGGACACTTATGTCATAATCCTTGAGAAGCTCTAACCACATCCTATGTCGTAAATCCAGGTCCTTTTGGGTAAACATATATTGAAGAATCTTGTGGTCTGTGAACACATACACATGGACCCCATATAAATAGTGTCTCCAAATCTTCAATGTGAACAATAATGCTGGCAACTCTAGGTCATGCATCGGATAATTTTTCTCATGAGTCTTAAGTTTTCAAAAGGCATACGCAATGATCTTTCCATAATGCATCAACATAAAACCAAGTACAACCCTAGAGGTATCACAATACACTACAAATCCATATGTACCATCAGGTAGGGTCAATACTGAGGCTGAAGTGAGTTGAGTCTTTAACTCTTGAAAACTCTTCTCACAAGCATCCAACAACTGAAATTTAACTTTCTTCTAGGTCAACTTAGTCAATGGTGCTGCAACAGATGAGAATCACTCAACAAACCTTCACAGTAACCAGTTAAACCCAACAAACTCCTAATATTCAAAGGATTAACTGGTCAGGCTAATTCTTCACAAATTCTATCTTTTAAGAGTCTACTTGCACACCTTCACTTGACACCACATGGCCCAAAAATTCTACTGAGTTTAGCCAAAATTCACGCTTGCTGAATTTAGCAAACATATAGTGGTCCTTAAGAGTCTGTAGTACAATTCTCAAATGAGCGACATGCTCCTCCTCGCTCCAAGAGTATATGAGAATGTCATCTATGAACACAATAACGAACATGTCCAAATACATCTTGAACACCCTATTCATCAAACCAATAAAAGTTTCAAGAGCATTCGTTAGTCCAAAAGACATAATTACAAACTCATAGTGACTATACCAAGTCCTGAAGGCTATCTTCAGGATGTCACTCTCCCTAACTCTGAGCTGGTGATAATCGAACCTGAGGTCTATCTTCGAGAAGCACTTAGCACCTTGAATTTGGTCAAACAAATCATCAATCCTGGTAAGAGGATACTTGTTCTTGATTATTTCCTTGTTCAATTGTCGATAGTCAATGCACATATAAAGAGAACCATCCTTTTTCTGAACATAGAGAACTGGAGCACCCCAAGGGGATTTGCTAGGTCTGATGAAACCCTTATCCAAGAGATCCTTCAACTGGTCTTTCAACTCCTTTAGCTCATCTAAAGCCATTCTGTAAGGAGGAATAGATATAGACTGCGTATCGAAAAGAAAGTCAATACCAAAGTCGATCTCCAACTCAGGAGGAACTCCTGGTAAATAATCTGGGAACACTTATAGATACTCACACACTATAGAAACTGATTGGAGAGTCAGCGTCTTGGGCGTAGTATCNCTTAGAAATCATCTTTCAGTCCTTAAGGTAGGAAATATAGCATCCTACAGACACAACTGAACTACCCTTCCATTCTAGGATTGGCTCACTCGAAAATCGAAACTCTACCTCATGGGTTCTACAATTCACAGAGGCATAACATGCATGTAACCAATCCATGCCAAAGATAACATCAAAATCTTTCATGTCTAACTCTACTAGATCTGCTGAGGCGACTTTCTGAAGGACTATGATAGGGCATTTTTTGTATACCCATCGAGCTATAACTGAGTTACCGACAAAAGTAAAGATTGAGAAAGGTTCTGACAGGATTTCGGGGCTGACTCCAAAACAACTAGAAAGTTAGGGCGTTATAAAGGAAAAACTATCCATTGGATCTAACAATGCATAAACATCAAGATGAAATACTCGTAACATACCAGTGACCACATCTAGTGAGACCTCTTGCTCCTGATGAGATGAGAGGGCATAAAACCTGTTCTGATATTGTCCACCACCTGCACTAATGGATGCACCCTATTGGGCTGAGCGTGCTGGTGGAGCTTCTAAACTGGTGGCTTGGTCTCGACCACTACTATGGCTCTATCTGGTCACTGGACAATCCCTGAGCATATGACCGGGCTTCCCACATTCGAAACATGCACCTGTACCAGCTAAGCACTAACTGGTGTGCCTCCTACCACACCTATCAAAACTTGGAATGTTGGGCTCCACTGACCTACTCCCCTGGACTTGAGAGCCTGACGCCCATCCCCTCTAATCATGCCTAGATCTGGATGGCACACTTGTTGCTGATGAGGCTGGGATGATGATCTTTGGTGGGACTGCTGTGATGTCCACCACCCGACCTCTATTGGGAGAACCAAAAACTGTCATTCCTTGCCCTCTTGGCCTCTCTCTCCTTCTCCTTCATCTGCATTGCCTTTACCTACTGGGCATACAAGACTAATTGGGAGAAATATATGTCCTGGTGAAGCATAGTAGTCCAGATGAAGCATAGCAGTCCTTAATAAAATAGTCCGATCCCATTCACAAACCTGCTCACCCGAGCCTAGTGATCGACCACTATCTCAGGTGCATATTTGGACAATCGGGTGAACTCTAGAGCATACTCTTGAACTGTCATGTTATGTTATTTGAAATTCATGAACTCTGCTGCCTTGATTTCCCTCATCTTTTGGTGAAATAATTGATTAAGGAATGTGGTGAGAAACTCATCCCAACCAATGGGACCCACTCCAAATCCCTATCTATCCTTCCACTGCTTGAACCAAATATGCACAACCCCCTCCAACTGATAAGAGGCTATGTCTACGCACTCCTCCCCCATCACCCTCATAATCTGGGTGATCTTATAAATCTCCTCGATAAACTCATGTGGGTCCTCATCCACTCTCGACCCAAGAAACTCAGGGGGATTCATCATGAGGAAATCCCTGACCCTAGCAGGCGCTGCATTCCCATTTTGGGAAACATGAGCTACTGCCTGTTGATTAACCTTAGCGGTAAATGCCTGTGCCAACATCTGGAAGCTACCCTAAACTCAGCATGGGCAACCTGCTCAAGCACATGATACGCTGGGGCTGGTGGGGCTTGTTGGTGCCCATCTCCATTGCCATTCTCATGGCCATTTCGGTTTCTACTCCTTCTTCCATTAACTCAGCGTGGAGGCATGATTCTGAAAACGCGTATAGCACCGGTTAGAAGGATAGAGAGATACTTTATCACATGACATAGATCATGAAAGAAGGGAAATTTCCTAAAATATTTCGTAGCCTCTTCGTCATAAGTGTGGTGCGCTTCACTTCACACCCATGAAAAAGACACTACTTAATGCAGCTTTTAGACACCCTAGGACACACCGAACCTTTGCTCTGATACCAAGTTTGTCATGACTCGAACATAGGTCTGGATCGAGACACATAACCTAGAACTATAAATGGCCCCAAGTCGACCCATGACATGAACATAAAATTGAATCTCAACATAAATAAAGTGGAAGACCAAATTCTAAAATAGAAGAATTCTGATTAAGAAAACATTTAAATAATGGAAAGTCTCAAAACACTAATTTCGAAGCTGAATATACAAACTATGTCTGATAAGCCTCTAACACACTGACGAATTGATGGGACAACACCCCCAACTAGCTCACTAGAAATATGAAACTGAAATGATGATAACTCGACCATCTAGAAAGTCCTCGAAGGATGAGGACTCAGCAATAAGCAGGCTGGTGAAACTTTGGGAACTGGCTAGTTGCGGGACTGAATCAAAACATCTGAGCCTATATCATGAAATGATACAACATAGAGTATGTGGTCAGTACTTTGAATGTACCAACTATGCAAGGTAAATGAAATAGGCTAAGTAAGTGTAAACTAAAAACATGCATAACATAAATCATATCATCAAAAGATTCTTAGAGTAAGGACTGCATACTGATATCTTAAAACATGTTTAAACATAAGCTGAATCTCATAACTAAATCGAATGACTGAAAGCTAAAACTTATGATCATAAGTAATACTGATAAACTAAACATTAGGTCAAACCTGTTGAAAAAAATAATATCATAACTGATAAAGATGCATAACTTAAATCATGAGGAGCAATGGTAGACTCGCCATATAATCGGCATAATCACGATAGAGTCTATGTGATCCCAACTATTACACTCAAGTGGGCAGAGTCGTCCAAAGCCTTGTCAGGGCTAAGAGCGCTATCATGATATCAATATCAAGCTGAAGGCCCCTTGGTGGGTAGGGAAAGCTCACACGGGAGGTTCCAATGAATCTGAATAAATCTGCGTTGGCACGTAATTCTGAGGCCTGGGGTTTACCTGAACCCCTAGCCTACTTAGTGCTAGATACTACTCCCAAAAACATGTATATGTTCTCCGTCCTTTTTCAACGAAGCTAAACCATCATTTTTCAATGAATCTGATCATGAAATTACATACATAGTCTAAAATCTGAATATGAGGAGCCTTGGCTCAAAACATACCACAGGCTGAAAAGTGGGAGTCTAGACTCCAAAACCATGGGGTAAGCTAACATCATAAACTTGAACTAAATCATGAAAAGGAATTTAGATCATATGGGATTGCCAAAACTTTAACATTCTTGAAATAGACTTGCTATTTAGAAATCATGGATTCATACATGGGTAATTATAATCATTTTTTCACGCTAAACATCTCTTCATGCTTGTAAACATAAATCATAATCTTGACTTTTCATGAAATTTGCATAATTGGGCATAATATTTTCAAAACCAAAAATCATGAATTTTATTTCAAAATGAGTATTAAACCTTCCCATGAATCTTAAAACATCATTAGAAACATGAAGATAATTGACCCATGATTAGAACATAGAGAATTCATGCTTTTGAGTTAAAACCCCATCGAACCATACACTTGAAATTCATGAATTGAGAAGGGATTTGGGCATGAGAGTGAAGAGAAACTCCCATTCATAACCCTACATACCTGGATAAATTTATTCTTAACTCTTCCTTGAAAGTCCAAGAGATTTGGGGAAGAACTAGGGAAATTCTCAAGCTTGATCCTTAATAGAACCCTCTAATCCTGCATGCATGGGAGAGAATGACATAGGATAAGTTAAGTACTCTTAAAATCCTCCTAACAGAGTTTAAAATGGTGTAGTTTTGGACTTAGGAGCTTAGGAATTATGGAAATACCCTTAACAATTTCACAGGAAAAAGGACCGTGCCAGTCCTCACGAGGGACCTCATGACTTGTGAGGTACTGGATGACTCGTGATGTACTAACCATGAAGTCTACTAGAACTTTCAAGTCTCCAACTCATCCTCCTAATCACGACCAAATTCACGAGTTGTGTGTTACTCCACGACTCGTGACTGCTACTCATGGTCACCCCCCTGACCACGATTTCTCACCAACCAATCCCCATTTCACGAGTCACTCCACTACTTGTGGAGACACCTCTCGGGTCACTAGAAGACTTGTCTTATGACCTAGGCAATATTTTTTTGCCTTTCTCCACTTAACCCTTAGGTCTGATCTTAGGAACTTTCAGGGTATTACATGGTACTGCTCCAGGCAGTAACTCTACTTCACTAGAAACCTTACTTCATTCAACAACTCATCCATTACACAAGGTCTAACATCATACAAAACTGTAGCAATCGACACTCAATAAAATATACACTTTACCACTTTTCATGTTATCACAAACATTCAATTTATTCCCCTTTTTTATGAAACGTTCTCACAGTTAGGAGGAACCCAACAACGATATATAAATCACATTTATCCAACAATTGTACACACAAATATTAACTCATACTCAATCAATTTCATCAAACATCAAGACTTATATAATAAGTAAGACACAATTACGCGAAAGATCACATACATACTAAACACATGGTAAATAGACCTGTCATCATCGATTTCATCATATCAAGTATTTGTACCCATATCAATGTCAAACCTGTCACTAGTTTCTATCACACAGCCATATGTATATCAAACACACCTGTACTGATCTATGTCTCACAGCCATATGTATATCAAACATACATGTACTGATCTATGTCTCTGTTATTCCCCGAAAGCCCAAAGATCAAACCCGAGAGCTGAAACGGAGAAAATTAGAAATTTGGCATCAGGCATCAGAACGGGTCATGAGTTGACCCATTGGAGCATCCCACGAGTCATGATGTGACTCGTGGTGAGGTTCAAGAAATGAATATAAAATTTGGGAAGTTGACTCCCCACGGAGTCTTCCGGATGGTTACTTTTCACCGGGCATATTATGATCTAAAATGGTCCTTTATCCATTAGATCATAATAATACCCGTTTTGCTAATGAATCCCTCAAAATATTCGAAAAGCAAGTATGTCAGGACCCACGACTCGTTAGGTTAGTCGTGGGAAGTGGTGGGTGAGAAAAGTGAACGAAGGAGGTAGTGCACCTAACGGGAAGACCCCACGAGTCGTGATCAGTCACAACGATTCATGGGATGAGTCGTGGTTAGCTGATGGAGGTTATTTGAAAATCATAGGCAGTGTACTTGATGGATGACTCCACGAGTCATGGCCCATGATGACGAGTCGTTAGGTCCCTCGTGGGGACCAACTGACAGTTATTTTTTGCGAATTTAGTAAGAGCTTTTCCGTAATTCCTAAGATCCTAAGGCCTAAACTACGTTGTTTTAAGTTATGAATAATGACTATTAAAGGGGTTAAGTTCATTTTAGGCCATTTTCATATTCATGCATGCAAGAGTGATAGTCTAGAGAGGTGGTCAAGGCAATCCTTCAAGGTTTTCTTCAATTTCTTCGCATTCAAGGAAGTGTAAGAATCAATCATTTACAGGTATGTAGGGTTATGAGTGGTTGTTTTCGTTCACATCCATGCCCAAAATCTCTTAATTCATGAAGTGTTGTTCAACAATCTTATGGGGTTTTATCTTAAATCTTGTGGAATTCTAATGATCTATCCATGGGTTATTACATTTCATGTTTTACATCATATTTTATGAATCATGACCAGATTTTACAACTAATTTGATTACAAATTTATTGATTTCAATTCAAAATAAATTATTCCTAATTATGCATATTCTATGATGAATTGAGTTATGATCTTTACCTCTATTGTGGATATTCATAAACCCATCAGGATTTATGAGTCATAATATGGATTTATTCAAATTCCCATTGTGAATTTGTGATTTACAAAGCCTATACATGACATACAAGTATTCATGAATCTCATGATTTACTAATTATGTTTTTGACCGACTCACGGGCCTTACCCTCATGGCTAGTTTCACGTATTTACAAGTATGCTTATGATTATCATGATTTAACTAGCCCATGAATCTCATGCATATTATACTATGAGCACTATATATATTTTGGGAGTAGTACTTAACACTGAGTAGGTTCGGGGCCCAGGTTTTGCCTTGAATCTCAGAACTACATGCCACCGTAGGACATGATGGGACCTCCCTTGTGACTGTCCCCTTTGCTCAAATGGGCCCTTTCATGTGTGATATAATGCCCTTTATGGTTCTACCCTTGGCAAGGTATGAACACCCTCCTGACTAGGGATTTACAGGTTGGGCTCCATGTGAGCTCATATAGGGTATGTCGGTTATAAGAATCTCCCATTGCTATGCATGCTTTATGCATTATTTTGCTATGTTAATTTGTCTCAAGTCATAATTTATAAAGTTTCTCTTATGACTATGGTATTGAATGGGTTACGAATGATTTTAAAAACCTTGAGCCTTATGTTATCATATGATATTCATGTTATGAGCATGTTGTCCCACTCTTATGATCTCTTATAAGTTTTTTTATCTACTTTTAAATGTCCATTTTACTTACCTTGCATACTCAGTACATTCCACATACTGACCCATACTCTATGCTATATCGTTTCATGATAAAATACCCAGCTCTCAGGCTCAGTCCCGTTCATAGTCAATATTCAGAGTTAGCATCTAACATTTTTGGTGAGTCCTCGTCTCCCGAGGAATAGACTTATCCAGACTTCTTCTATGTATTTTTAGTTTTAGCTTTGTTGAGTTAGTTGGGGGTCTTGTCCATCAACTCTTCATGTTTAGAGGCTTTTCAGACAAAGGATGTATTCAGCTTCAGATTGTGTATTTTGTTGTTATGTTAATTTAGACTTTTGCTAAATTTATCATGTTGATTCTTCAGTTTTATTCATCAAGTTAGATGTATGCTTATACCATGGTCGACTTGGAGTCTCTCGGGGCTCCTTATCCCGTGTGGCGATCCAGGCCTCCGTTCGGGTCATGACAGTCTCACAATCATATGTATATCAAACATACATATACTAATCTCTGCCTTTCAATCATATCAACAGTAATGTGCGGAGAATACGCCTCCATCACATCACTATATACACATGCTAAAGGGTCTTATTTCTTCCCTTCCAGTCATGACCTGCAGGGGACTCTAGAAATCCATGTATTATACACCCAGCTGTATGAACCTCTCATCATACCTGTCTGTGTATTTTTATCTGTACACCCAGTCGTATGATCATTTAGTCATACATGTTTGTGTACCCATTCATATTGCTCACTCGGATGCTCACCTCGGGCACGAGCCACTCATATCCAAGTACCTATACACACACAAATCTGCTCGTTCGGATGCTAACCTTGAACACGAGCCTCTCATCTTAGGGTAAGGTATACCAACAATCTCATTCACGTTCACCATAGGATAAGAATCTATTCTCCCTCACTCATCAACATATGCAACATGATATCAACCAGTCAACTCGTATGAAAACTTGGGTAAATTCATTTATAAACCACGGATCCTCAGAATAGCGTTCATATATTATACTTTGTCAACTCATGTGACCATTTAGAAAGAAATAATGAATAAAAAATATGCAACATATTTATCATGCAATTTCACTTAGTCAACTCAGGTGACCACTCAACAAGGTATATAAATCAATAATCAACAACATTAGTCATCAAGTATTTTATTAGGTCAACACATATGACACCACATAGGCACACATTGTTTATCTCAATTACCCTTAACTCTCACCATGACAATTATCGCATTGAGCTTCTCAAACATCATCTACAATCATATAAGATATCAACATTTTTCCACATGATCAAGGCACGAAGACCCATTAGCTATACCCACTACTCACGACATGTGCCAGTTATCTAGTTTAAGAAGTGATTCTTCCTATGTCGTTACTCATTAATGTATTAGTTATCAATTATTAAACACATAGTCCCGCTTCAATCAAAATTTACAATCATGCCATTGTAAAGATATTATTCACAACTCTTCAGGCTAAATTTGCTAGCCCTCTTATTAGCTAGGGACCCATCATTCATTCAGGTTCTTTCAACCTTATTTATCACCTTAGTTCTATCACTTCCCATCTTAAGACAGTCTATTCGGGCCAAACTTCGCCCTATTAGTATTTCTATTTTTTTTCAAACTAATTCATCAACACATAAGATTAATTAGATAAAACTAAGTCTCAATCACTCAACCTGATTAACTACAAATTCTTACAGTTACTTCTTTTTTCCTTAGCTCAAATTCATTCTAAGATCGTTCATTTACATAACCCACCTTCTCATTGGCATATAAAAAGTCACCAACAAGTTCACATAACCCCATTTTGTTTATTCACTTCACTTCATTCTTGTTCCTCTCATTTTATACAACACACGCACAAAGATATATTCATAATTTATTGTCACGCCCAAAACTGGGGTAGGGCGCAACTGACACTCGATTCATGATTGATCAAGAAGCTGACTATATAGCATCTATAAATGTAAAACTAAGGCTGACCAAGCCACCTGTCACAACCAACCAAGATAAATAATGGACCCATAATGCCTTGATAATAATAAATATGCAACTTGAAAAGCCGAAAAGTCTACAACAAAGCTAAACATAGTAATGAAAAGCCAACACGACTACACAACCAACACTACTATACAAACTAGTCAACATAAGCCTTTACAGAGTAAACAAACTGAAATGCGCGGGACAGGGCCCCGACCTACCCTTGTTGTACACAAAACTCAAAATAGTCAAAACTAGAACATGGCTCCTAGAAGAGAGGAGCATACCACTATTCCTTTGAAATCTGGCTCCTACTGCGTCCGATGATCTGAGCCTCAGCCTGTACCTACAACATGATTGCAGGAAGGGTCCCTAGATGAAGGGTTGTCAGTACAAATAAAATATACTGGTATGTAAGGCTGAAAACTGTAAACATGTAAGATAAAAATGATAACTAGGCTATAAATAAGGAGTAGTAACAACTCGGAATCCTAAAAATAGAAACCTAACACTAACTCATTATCGAAGTGTAAATGCAACCATCTAATGCACCATAGAGACTATAACTAAAATGCCAGCAGACAGCAGATCATAAAATCTATATACAATTCATCCATCCAGTGTACCACACCAGGGTAAATATAAAAATGCCTCCAGCCGGTGTACCACACCGGGTTAAAATCCTTCCAGCCGGTGTACCACACCGGGTTAAAATCCTTCCAGCCGGTGTACCACACCGGGGTAAAATAACAAGACCTCCAGCCGTGTACCACACCGGGATAAAATCAATAAATCTTAAACAAAATCATAAATGGAGCCGATATGGCTTATACTGGACCAACTTAATACATATAACATAGGAATGACGATTACTAAACATGGGGCCTGCATAGGCCTCATTCGTGATGCATAACTGCAAGTGAGTACATATAAC
Source organism: Datura stramonium (assembly GCA_018107945.1). Lineage (NCBI taxonomy): Eukaryota > Viridiplantae > Streptophyta > Magnoliopsida > Solanales > Solanaceae > Datura > Datura stramonium. The sequence continues at coordinate 211,319 of JACEIK010002064.1, read as the reverse complement.
ATGTAAAGTTAGAAAATAGAAATTAAAAGCATGTATTCTAAACTTGTATGAATCATAAGGTACTGCGGAGGACCTAAGAGTTTCAACAAGATTTATAGATCGTGTTCGAAGGACATTAGAGCTCGGAGACTCGCTAGCTTGTTGTTCGGTTTAAGGGAAAGGGATTATGAAATCTACCCTTTGCTTGGACTATTTCATAACATACACATAAGATAAAGGACAGCCATAACTCGGCAATCCTAATTCATTAAGCTCGTTTACCCTTAATAGCTTGCCATGTATTTACTTGGCTTAAAATCGTTTACACGTTATCATCTTTGCTCTTTCACCAATTTCAGTTAGTAACAAGAACTTTAAACACATTTAAAATCACATATATATATAAATTACAGACAGTAAGGACCAGCTAATAATTTCCATGCTGAGGGGTCTCCAACTCAATTTTCAACTACGACAACAATCAACACAATATCATACTTTAAATGCCTCACTTGGCTAGGCAAAATCTTTAAAATTAACCTCAATAAAACATGAATATTTAAATATTAAATGAAGCTTAACATAATGCCTCAAAACTTGTCAATAGGTTGTTGGCTCATTCAATTCACAATGCATGAATCGTGCTTAAAAGAGCGATAGACGGAGCGCCTTACATACCTTTCTCCAATGAACTTTTCTCTAGCCGATTTTTTATTTCAATGATCATCTTTCAATCTCCTTAATCCAGTGGTTTTATAGGCCAACAACAAGCTTAATCTGTAGGACAAAATGCAGCCCAAAATAACTAGCCAAAGGCAGTCACAATAGCAACAACAACACACGGCAACATCAACAACATTTAGCCATTTTGTCAACTAGTTTTAACTAACTTTTGAGGGAGAAACAAGAGGAAATTTTTACCTTAGTTTTGCTGTAATTATTCCGCTAAATATGAAGTATACAGCCAAAAATCCTAAGGGAAATGAGCAAAACAAAGCTCACAAACAGTCTATCGGCAGCTCTCTTTGCTGCCAATTTCCAGATTTTCGCTTTGCAATTTGAGAGGTTTAAAAGGGGCGAAATCCTTACCTTTTCTCCTGATTTCAACACCTACTCAAAGATGGATATATAGGCAGTCCAAATAGATTTTGAAACACAGAAGAAGTCCTTTAAAACCTTGCCAAAACGACCTCTAAAACATCCCCTAGCACACTTGGCAAAGTAATCTCAACTTATCTTGTGATTTTCTTGAACTTTGCTTGATGTTCCTCCTTGATTTTGTTCATCCTAGCTGCTGAAATTGAGAAAGAAATGGAATCCTTAGAAAGCTGGTCAATTTAGATTTAGCTGAAAATGTTTTCTACAAGTGAAAAATTAGATTTTAAGTAAATAGAGCGGTGGAGGCGCTAGGGTGTCATGCCCGCGTCACCACTCGTGATGCTTCGGTAAAATCCCCATAACTTCTTACTCCGAACTCTGATTGACAAGAGGTTTGATGTTATGAAAACTATACTCAAAGAACTTTAATTTGGGGCTCTAATTCATTGTATATTGGGAGATAAGGTCATTTAAAATTTACCCTTACTTATGAACTTCACATACTCTTTGGTTTTCCGTTCATACACATTTCCCTTGTCATCTACGACCAATATATAACCCGTACTTTCCTTAACCTAGCATACAAACATCAAATAATCACCAAAAGAATTTTTTTCCGGCGTGTAGTATTTTCCCCCCCTTAGGAACATTCGTCCCCGAATGGAAATTAATTTCACTTAATATGCTTTAAAATATATACTTAGTAACTTAAGTTTGAAACACATACCTCAATATCACATTGACATCATGAATAGGTGAGGATATTTCTTCTTCATTTCCTCCTCAGCCTCTCAAGTCACTTCCTCGATGTTATTACTTCGCCATAATACTTTAACTGAAGCGACTTCTTTGGTTCGAAGTTTCCTGACTTGCCGGTCAAGAACAGCTACTGGGACCTCGGTGTAGGTCATCTCCTCAGAAATTTGGACATCATCGATAGGCATAACATGGGTTGGGTCTCCTATACACTTCCGCAACATCGATACATGAAATACTGGGTGGACTGCCGCTAACTCTGGTGGAAACTCCAAATCATAGGACACTTTGTCTATCTTGCGGATAACTCTGTAGGGACCAACATATTCAGGACTCAGATTGCCTTTTTAGACAAATTACATGACGCCTTTCATAGGCGAAACTTTCAGGAAGACCCAATCATTAATAGAAAACTCCAGCACTCGACGGCATACATCTGCATAAGTTTCTTCCTGCTCTAGGCTGTCTGAAGTCGATCTCTAATAAGTTTAACCTTGTAAATAACTTTCTACACTAAGTCTGGCCCCAATAACTCTGCCTCACTGAGTTCAAACCAGCCCACTGGTGACCTGCATTTTTGCTCATATAAAGCTTTATATGGGGCTATCTGAATACTTTCCTAGTAGCTGTTATTATAGGTGAACTCAATCAAGGAAACATGATTATCCCATCTTCCGCCAAAATCTAAAACACAGGCACACAACATATCTTCAAGCGTTTGAATGGTGCGTTCAGCCTATCCGACTGTCTGAGGATGAAATGCGGTATTGAGGCTTACCTGAGTGCCTAGGCCTTTCTGGAAAGACTTCTAGAAGTTTGCTGTGAACTGAGCACCTCTGTCAGAAATAATGGACAAGAGGACGCCATGTAGGAGAACTATCTACCGTATATAAAGCCTAGCTTAATCCTTTGCAGCATATGTGGTCTTAATTGGCAAGAAGTGAGCTGATTTAGTTAATCTATCAACTATTACCCAAATAAAATCATGCTTCTTGCTCGTTCGAGGAAATCCTATAATAAAATCCATAGTAATCACCTCCTATTTCAAGGATGGAATTTCTATATCTTGCACCAGACCTCCAGGCCTATGGTGCTCAACCTTCACCTGCGGGCAATTGGGACACTGAGTTACAAGACTGGTGATTTCCTTTTTCATGCCATTCCACCAATTACCTGCCTCAGGTCACGATACATCTTTGTGGCACCTGAGAGTACTGCATATCGAGAATAATGAGCTTCATTCATAATCTGTTCCCATAGTTCACCCACATTAGGTACACATAGACGGCCCTGGTATCTAAGAACTCCATCGGGTCCACAGTCAATAGTCTCTTCTTCTATTGTAGTATATTGTCTCTCAATAAGACTACCTCTGCATCATCATATTGTTGTTGCTTAACTTCCGCTACCAAGGACGATTTTGCTGTGTTTTTGACAATATCACCCCCATCTTCAACATCCAGTAACCGAATCTGTAAGTTAGCCAATTTCTATAGATCCTTCATCATTTCAATCCTGTCAGCCTGAACATGACTCAAGCTACCCATAGACTTGCGACTTAGCATATCAGCTACAACATTTGCCTTTCCCGAATGATACAAAATGCTAACATCATAATCTTTCAACAATTCTAACCACCTTCTCTGGTGTAAATTCAACTCCTTCTACTGAAACAAATACTATAGGCTCTTATAATCTGTGAAGATATCAACATGTACCCCGTATAAGTAGTGGTGCCAAATCTTCAATGCAAATACCACTGCGGCCAACTCAAGATCATGGGTAGAATAATTTTGCTCGTGCTTCCTCAACTGTCTAGAGGCATAAGCAATGACCTTGCCGTTTTGCATTAGAACACAACCTATCCCAACTCTCGAAGAATCACAATAGACCACATAACCCTCGACACCCTCTGGAAGAGTTAGGACAGGTGCTAAAGTCAGCCTATCCTTCAACTCTTGAAAACTTCGCTCACATGCCTCTGTCCACTGAAACTTAGCTGCTTTATGAATCAACTTTGTCAATGGCGCAGAGATAGTAGAGAAACCTTCCACAAATCGATGATAATAACCTGCTAACCCCAGAAAGCTGCGAACCTCTGTAGGATTCAAGGGTCTAGGACAAATCTTTACTGCTTCTATCTTCTAACTATCCACTCTTATACCTTCAGCTGTAATTACATGACCAAGGAAAGCCACATATGTTAGCCTAAACTCACATTTAGAAAATTTAGCATATAACCTGTGCTGCTGTAGAGTTTGTAATATTGCTCTCAAATGATCTGCATGCTCGGCCTCGTATCGCGAGTAAATCAGAATATCATCAATGAAGACGATCACAAATACATCAAGAAAAGGCCTAAACACCCGATTCATCAGGTCCATAAAAGCTGCTGGGGAATTAGTAAGCCCAAATGACATCACTAAGAACTCATAATGGCCATATCTAGTTCTGAAGGCAGTCTTAGGGATGTCAACTTCCCTAACCCGTAACTGATGGTACCCGGATCTCAAATCAATCTTTGAGAAGTATCTGGCACCCTGTAACTAATCAAAAAGGTCATCAATCCTGGGAAGTGGGTACTTATTCTTAATCGTAACCTTATTCAGCTGCCTGTAGTCAATACACATTTTTAATGACCCATCTTTCTTTGGCACAAAGAGCACTGGTGCACCCCAAGGCGTTACACTAGGTCGAATGAATCCCTTCTTTAGCAGATCTCTCAACTGCTCCTTTAATTCCCTTAGCTCTGCTGGAGCCATTCCGTAAGGAGGGATCGATATAGGTTGAGTACCTGGAAGTAGATCAATAGCAAAATCTATCTCCCTTTCAGGAGGAATTCCAAGAAAATCCTCTGGAAAGACCTCGGGGAACTCATTTACAATGGGAATTCATTGGAGAGTCGTAGGATCACATTCCAAGTTTCTTACCTGATCCAAGTGAGAAATACAACCTTTGGATATCAACTTCTGAGCCTTAAGGTATGAAATAAACTTACCTTTAGGTGTAGCGGCATTACCTTGCCATTCTCGAACTGGCTGCTGGGAAACTTGAATCTTAAAACCTTAGCTCTGCAATCAACATTAGCATAACATGACGCCAACCAATTCATACCAAAAATGACATCAAAGTCAACCATTTCAAGATCAACTAGATCAGCTAAGGTTGATCTATCACATACCAATACTATGCAGTTTCGGTAAACTCGTCTAGCTAACACAGATTTGCTAATTGGCGTAGAAACAACAAATGGTATAGATAATAAATCAGGGACTGTCTCAAACTGACTCGCAACCAATGGTGTAACATAAGAGAGTGTAGAACCAGGATCAAGTAAGACATATACTGCACAAGAATAAATAATCAAAGTACCTATAACAACATCAGGTGAGGCATCCTGGTCTTGTCAACCACCCAAAGCATAAAATCGATTTTGGGTTGCAACCAGAACTAGAAGCCTCTCCCCCTCTGCCTCTGCCACAACTTGTTGCCAGCTGAGGATCAGATCTGAGAGGTCGAATGGAGGATGATGAAGCAACCGCTGATCGCGCCTGAACTGCCTCGATCTTATCTGAACAATCCCTTATAAAGTGCCCTGTTTGCCTACAATAATAACATACATTCTGCCCCTGAAGACACTGACCTGAATGCGATTTCCCACACTGAGGAAAAGGTAGCAATGGTGGTCGCCTTTTCCCCGCCCGCTCTTATCGTCAAGATATAGATGGAGATGGGCCTTGGTCTCTTCTCTATTCCTGAAACTGAGGTGGGGAACTCCCTACAGGCCTAACTGACTTCCTGGATGATTGATTCCCTGGGTCACCCTATGGCCCTCTGTAAGGACCCACAGTCCTAGCTCTTTTTCGTTGCTCCTGCTGTCTCCGAGTATCCCGTAATTGATGAACAAAATCCTCCACCCTCTGGGCGAAAGCCTAAATTCATGAAATGTCCATGTGCTCCTGAGTAGATACCCCCAAACAATCTCAAGCTATATAAACCCCAACCCTAACACAAATCGATGAACTCTATTCTCCATCATCTGAACCATGTGAGGAGCATACCTTGCAAGAGAATTAGACCAAATACAATAGTCATGCACACTCATACTTCCTTGTTCTATGTGAAAAAATTGCTCAGCTCGAGCCTATCGAAGCTCTCGGGGTAGATAGTGGTGCATAAAGGCCTCGAGAACTCTTCCCACTCAGACGGTGGTGCATCGGCTCCTCTGGATCGAGACCAAGCCTCATACCACAATATGGAGAAATCACGTAGTCTGAAGGCCACTAACTCTACTTCCTCAGTTGCTGTAGGCCGCATCACCTTTGACACCCTATAAGTCTTGATCAATAAATTCCTAAGGATCCTCACTCGGGTCTGATCCAGTGAATATAGGAGGGCTCAAACTCAAGAACTCGCGGGCCTTGGAACTCTCAGTTGCCTGGCCACTATTTCCCTCCATCGCCTCCAATCATTGCTCTTCACCTGCGGCTATACGAGCCATCAGCTGAACAACTCCCTCAAGACCCTGTCCTTCTGGAACAATTGGAGGTACCACAGGCGCAGGAGGGTCTTCCACTCTACTACCATTAAGTACTGCTAGTGCAGGAGGAGCTGGAGGTTTATCTGCCATTTCTCTGGCCGGTGCGGGAGGAACTATAATACCTGGGGTAGGAGACTCACTCTGAGCCTCTGACCTGTCTCCCTGATCCATTGGAGGGCGACTAGTATCCTCCCAAATGGTTGTGCCAATCAACCTCGTAGTTGTCTTCCTTATCATAGGAATACTCTGAAACATTAACATGATTTAGATATCACAGTACTTATGAGCTCGACCTATAGCACGAACTATTAGTAAAAGAAGTGAAACAATTTCTAAATGTCTTGTAGCCTCCTGATTATAAGTATGGTGCACAACATACCCATAAGCAAGACTCTACTAGATACGGCTTTGTGGACTCCCTTGGACATGCTTCGCTCTAATACCAAGTCTGTCACGCCCTAAAACTGGGGTAGGGCACAACTGGCACTAGATTCATGATTGATCGAGAAGCCGGCTATATAACATCTATGAATGTAACACTAAGGCTGACCAAGCCACCTCTCACAACCAACCAAGATAAATACTAGGCTAATAATGCCTTGACAATTATAAATATGCAACCTGGAAAGGCGACAAGGCTGCAATAAAGCTAAGCAAAGCAATGAAAAACCAATACGACAACACAACCCAAACTACTATACAAACTAGTCCACATCAGCCTCTACAGAGTAAACAAACTAAAATGCACGGGACAGGGCCCCGGCCTACCCACGATGTACACAAAACTGAAAATAGTCCAAACTAGGACATGGCTCCTGGAAGAGTGAAGCATACCACTATTCTGCTAAAATCTAGCTCCTACTACGTCCGATGATCTGAGCCTCGGCCTGTACCTGTAGCACGATTGCAGGAAGGGTCCCAAGATGAAGGGACGTCAGTACAAATAAAATGTACTAGTATGTAAGGCTGAAAGCTGTAAATATGTAAGATAAAAATGATAACTGAGCTAGAAATAAGGAGTAGTAACAACCCGGAATCCTGAAAAAAGAAACCTGACAATAACTCATTATTGAAGTGTAAATGCAATCATCTAATGCACCACAAAGACTATAACTAAAATACTAGCAGACAACCAATCATAAAATCTATATACAATTCACCCAGCCAGTGTACCACACCGGGATAAAAATAAAAATGTCTCCAACCGGTGTACCACACCGGGGTAAAATCCGTCCAGTTGGTGTACCACACCGGGGTAAAATAACAAGACCTCTAGCTGGTGTACCACACCGGGGTAAAATAAATAAATCTTAAACAAAATCATAAATGGAGTCGATATGGCTTATACTGGACCAACTTAATACATACAACATAGAAATGAAGATTACTAAACATAGGGCCTGCATAGGCCTCATTCGTGATGCACAACTGCAAGTGAGTACATATAAAATGTAAAGCTAGAAAATAAAACTTAAATAAATGTATTCTAAACTTGTATGAATCATAAGGAACTGCGGATGACCTAAGATTTTCAACGAGATTTATAGATTGTGTTCGAAGGACATTAGAGCTCAGAGATTCGCTAGCTTGTTGTTCGGCTTAAGGGAAAGGGATTATGAAATATCCACTTGGCCTAAACAATTTCATAACATACACATAAGATAAAGGACAACCATAACTTGGTAATTCTAATTCATTAAGCTCGTTTACCCTTAATAGCTTGCCATGTCTTTACTTGGCTTAAAATCGTTTACACGTCATCATCTTGGCTCTTTCACCAATTTCAGTNGGAGCCATCGCGCCAGTGTTTTGGAATTTTAAAAATTCCGGAATTGTTGGCTCTTTCACCAATTTCAGTTAGTAACCAGATCTTTAAACACATTTAACATCACACACACATATATATAAATAACATACAGTAAGGACCAGCTAACAATGCCCATGCTGAGGGATCTCCAACTCGATGTACAACTATGACAACAATCAACACAATATCACACTTCAAATGCCCCACTTTGGCTAGGAATAATATTTAACATTTAACCTCAATAAAACATGAATATTTAAAGCTTAAATGAATCTTAACATACTGCCTCAAAACTTGTAAATAGGCTGCTAGCTCATTCAATTCACAATGCACGAATCATGCTTAAAAGAGCGATAGACGGGGCGCCATACATACCTTTCTCCGATAACTTTTCTCTAGCCGATTTTATATTTCAATGATCATATTTCAACCTCCTTAATCCAGTGGTTTTATAGTCCAACAAAAAGCTTAATCTTTAGGACAAAATGCAGCCCAAAATAACTAGCCAAAGGCAGTCACAATAGCAACAACAACACACGACAACATCAACAACATTTAGCCATTTTCTCAACTAGTTTTAACTAACTTTTGAGGGAGAAACAAGAGGAAATTTTTACCTTAGTTTTTCTGTAATTCTTCTCCTAAATATGAAGTATAATTCCAGCAAAAGAAACAGCCAAAAATCCTAAGGGAAATGAGAAAAACTCAGCTTACAAACAGTCTATCGGCAGCTTACTTAGCTGCCAATTTCCATCTTTTCACTTTGCAATTTGAGAGGTTTAAAAGGGGCGAAATCCTAACCTTTTCTCCTGGTTTCAACACCGACTCAAATATGGATATATAGGCAGTCCAAATAGATTTTGAAACGTATAAAAACTCCTTCAAAACCTTGCGAAAATGAGCTCCAAAACAGCCCCTGGCAAACTTAGCAAAGTAATCTCAACTTATCTTGTGCACTTTGCTTGATGTTCCTCCTTGATTTTATTTGTCCTAGCTGATGGAATTGAGAGATAAATGGAATCCTTATCAATCTGGTCGATTTAGATTTAGCTGAAAATGTTTTCTACGAGTGAAAAATCAGATTTTAAGTAAATAGGGCGGTGGAGGCGCTAGGGCGTCATGCCCGCGTCACCGCTCATTATGCTTTGGTAAAATGCTCATAACTTCTTACTCTGAACTCCGATTGATAGGAGGTTTGATGTTATGAAAACTAGACTCAAAGACCTTTAATTTGATAGGTTGTGGGGCTTCTAATTCATTATATATTGGGAGACATGGTCATTTAAAATTTACCCTTACTTATGAACTTCACATACTCTTTGGTTTTCCGTTCATACACATTTCCCTTGTCATCTACGACCAATATACAACCCGTACTTCCCTTAACCTAGCATACAAACATCAAATAATCACCAAAACAATTTTTTTCAGGGTGTAATATTTATACTATCAAATACACAATAAAAAATAATTACAGTCATATATCATCAACACCTGCTATTAAGAATATTACCTCAAAACTACACTACCAAGATCATAACATCAAGGATACATTAATAAGAATATCCGATCAAGAGTACTTGTTAAGAACATTACATTAAGAGTGCACCCCCTATTATTAATCATCAATTAGGTTTTACTTTTCCGCATGTTCTCATACCTAGGATTAATCCTCCAATTCCATAGTTACATCACGGAAAGTATTTCATCAAGTAATTATATTCTATGATGCCTCTACCCTCATCAATTGTACATCGATAGTACACACGTATACCATTCACTAATTATAGTCTAATATAAAGGTAAGCCATAACCTACCTAGATTGCAGAACTACAACATGCATCTACTTTGCGGGAGCCTTGCCTTTTCTCAACACCTCCTAACATTCAAAGTCTAGAAATAAGACATTAAGGAATCAATCAATAGGCTACTTATTTGATTCAAGGGTTTGAGAACTCAACCCACTTCATTCTACCCATTGTTTATAGCCTAATTCGATAATGATGGCCTAAATTATCATAACCCAAATCTACAATGATCATTCAACCCTAGTTCATAAAGTTTTTACTCCTCTAACCCTCTTAAAATAGTTTTTATGGTTAGGGGTTTTAGATTCACCGAATTCTAGGTCCCAAACTATCACCAAAACAATATTCTATAATCACATTCACCCTAGAAAGTGTTAATTTGCCACTTTTAGGCCTAGAAATCAACACCCAATCATTCCCATAACTTTAGCACTCGTTTTCACAAACCTAGGGTTCTTAGCTAGAAATTCACCATTAGAGACTATCTTTAATTTTAGGTGTTAGGAAAACACAAGATGGAAGTATTAACAATGAAATCTTGCCTTGGAATAAGAAATTGCTATACCCCTTGAAAATTTCCACCAAAGCTCTCAAACTTCGTGCCTTAGGATTATGAGGTAAAATCCCTGAAATCCCACTTTAAACCTATTTACTGCCTCCCGTCGTCCGCTGCGGTGGTCATATTTCCATTGCAGCGGACTCGCTATAACTCCCAAGACGCCGCCACAGTGGATTTAACGATATTCCTCCTGGTCCATTATGATGGGCCTTCGACTGGGTTAACGGTCTCACTGCAGCGGTTTCCCATAAGCAGTAGCTCCTATTTCCTGCACACGAACCATTCCTCAACATCAAAATTTCACTAAAACTCATACAATACCTTACTTCCAAAAAACCTAGGCAAAACGGGTGTTTCTAACTTATTTCCCCCATAACAATAGACAGGTTGTTATATTAGATACCAACTAAATAACAGTTCATCCCATAACAATCCTAGATGTCATGCGAGGGCCTTCGATCACCTTGTGATCTAAGGTTCTACAAGGGTATACTTACATTCATCCTTCTAATATTACGGTACAACCATTATCTCCTTTGAATTTAACTAAAAATTCACTAGGCCTTGTTTTCTGAGGTCCTACAATGCTAATAGGTTTACTATAAGGACACACATATGAACTTAATTCTCCCATCCCCACATCCCCAACTGGGAAAGAGTCCCACGTATGCCACTTCTACTAGTATTTATATTCTAAAGTAATCTAAATCGTCCTCCTATAGGCTATTTTATGAGGTTTTCGCACTAGAAACGGTGGAATTAGGGCAGGATGGTGATTGGAACTTTTCCAAGCCCAGAGTGGGGCAACTCTTCTACTCGCCTCCCTCATCACTATGCTCTACGGGTAGACAGGTGTGCCTCAGGAGGTGAGGGACTGTATGCTGAGGTTTAATGCACCCTTCAATCCCTTTAGAGTGAAAGGTGCACCTGGAATAGGTAGGAAGGAGAGGACGGATGAATAGGAGGATGACAGTGATGGCCTTGGTGGTGATGAGGCTGGTTTGGTAGTTATGCAGGAGTTGGGTGGGTTTCCTGGATTTCCATAGGGAGGTGCGTCATCTAATCTAGTATTGTGGACCTTGAGGCTTATAGGGAGTAGTTACCTCATTATCCCCGGCCCATGATAAGCTCAGGGAGGATCTAGAGAAAGAGAAGAAGAAAAGACAATTTTGAGACTAGATTTTTGTCCCCATGTGGAAGGGGTGAAGAAGATCTTGTATCGCACCCTCCTTCTAGGCCCTGTGGTTCCTCCATTGTCCCCGAGAATTGTTTTAGAGTAATCCTTCCTTACTGGAAATGAGGACAATGAGGCTAGTGACCCGGGTAATGACAACGACAAGGCTTCCAGCTAGTCAGGGTCACAATGTATCCCCCCCTGCGGTCTCCCTTTAGGTTAGATATTTCCTAACCTCGAAGGACCAAATACTGGATAATTCCTCATTTTGCTCATTGTTGAATGGTTTTTGTTTTTTTGGGACATTGGAATGACTATGATCTTGTTTTGGACCCATATTTATATAAACTACAGTTCTCTACACATATACTCGATTCACCACCTTTGACATAATTGAAAATTTTCCAAACAGGGGGGGATTGCTTTCTATCTAGCAGTCGTCCGCTGCAGCAGTCACTTTTCCGCTGCAGTGGACCCGCTAAGGCAGTCCACTTCTTGTTGTAGCATGTCTGCTATGGAAAGACACACCTTGTTGTAGTGAAACTCGTTGAGCTGAACACAAACAGGGATATTCGTCCCACCGGTAAACATTGATCTCCCTATGCTACCCTTATAATACTTAATTATTACTAACATTTCACACTTCATCATCAACTCACACGTCAACATGGATACGTCGCTAGATACCAATTGGAATCTTATAGATACCAATTGAGCATATTGAGATACCAATTGGAATCATCCAGATACCAATTGGACTCAACCAAGTAATCAACATGCTCAAACAGTTACGAAGGGAAAGAAACAAGCGAAACTGCCTAGATGCCTTATAGCTTCCCGAAGATTAGACATCTACACACCAATCTGTGGAGTCTACTCGATATTGCTCTTGTACTTGTGAGACCGATAACCTAGACGCTCCGATACCAGCTTGTCATGACCCAATTTGGTGGGTCATGCGGGCACCTACATCGATTTTAACTTGATAGGAGAATCCTCTTTCTAATCAAATCAAATAAATAATTACAAATTTCATAAACTTACACCAAAAAACATTATTCTTGAAATACTATTAAAATAAAAAAGAAAATGCTCTCCAAAACCTTGACTCTCCCAAGAATCTTGTCTAGACAGGTATGAGAGCTCTAAATAAAAAACACAGCTCCCCCTGCGGAAAAGAGCAGAAGCTGATGCTGAATATGCCACATCCATCATGAAACTTCAAACCTGCCACAACCTACACCCAAAAAGGTGTAGCAAGAGTAGTATCAGTATACCACACGTACTGGTAGGCATCATCAACCGACTATAATTAGTTCACGCAACAACATAACAATAATATACAATCAATAATTCAACTATTAAACATCTATTC